>PVKB01000721.1:0-186625 GCA_004027205.1 Ctenodactylus gundi | reverse complement strand
GTACTGGTACAAAACCAGATACACAGTCCAAAATAGAGAATTAGGACAGCCAATTGATTCCATAAAGGTTCCAAAATTACCTATGAAGAAAGGACCACCTCTAAAACAAATGGTGCTAAGAAAGGAGACATTCGTATCAGAAGACAGAAGCTTGACTGCGATCTCCCACCCTACACAAAAATCAACTCAAAAGGACTAAGGTTTTTAATATAAGAACTAAAACTCTAGTAAGGGAAAGTAAAGGTGAAATTCTTTATGACATTTGTACATTGTACATGTAATGGTTTTCTGCACAGTACTCCGAAAGCAAGAGAAACAAAAGTGAAAACAGGCTTACAATAAATTCAAAGTTTCTGCACAAGGAGGACAAGTTCAAATTCAACCTGGACAGCTTAGACCCTATCTCAAAATAAAAATTAAAAAATGGAATTGGTATACAAAAAGAGGTTTCTGCACAGCAAAATAAACAGTCAACATAGTGAAGAGACAACCTACCAGAATGAGAGAAAACATCTGCCAGCTATTCTTCTAAGAGTAGGTCAATATATATATTCAAAAACTTAACAGCAAAAACAAAAAACCCCAAGTAATCCAATTAAAATCTGAATAGGCACCTTAGGAAAAGAAACACAAATATATATATTTTTGCAATTGTAATGGATAATCTATGTTTTTGAAAAAACAAGAGCACCAGCCTTCTGTGAAACCATACTAAGATACCATCTCATCCCAGGCAGAATTGCGATTATAAAAACAAGCTGGTAAGAACATGGAAGAAAAATGAACTCTCATACACTGCTGGTAGGAATGCAAATCAGTGCAGCCAATTTGTGAACACTATGGCAATTCCTCAAAAAACTAGAAATAGAACTGCCATATGACATAGCGGTACTACTCCTGGGTGTGTATACACAAGTGTGCAAAGGAAGTGATGTCAGCATATAAAAGAAATACCTACCCGCCTATATGTATTGTGGTACTATTCTCAACAACTAAGGAACGGAATCTAAACACCTGTCAGGCATATGAATGGATAAAGATAATATGACACAGGTACGTCGATACACAAAACACCATGATCTTCAGCCATAAAGAATAAAATTCTGTCATTTACAGGAAAATAGTTACAAATAAAGGGTATCAAGATGCAAAAAGACAAGCCCTGCATGTTTCATATGTGGGGACAGGCAGACACATACCGTGAATGTTAAGACAGATGAACACACGCGGACACTGAATGTTGAAGTGATTATCAGGGATTATGAAAGGTGCAGGAGGTGGGAAGCGAAAGAAAGAAACGGAAGACCAATTTGAACATCACAGTGAGCCCCAATAATTGTGTAAATTAATGCATTAAAGTGGGTGAAGTATTAGAATAAGCTTTCTACTGCAACATAAAAACAGCATAAAACTACAATAATAGCAATATAGTAATGTAACGTAAGTAATGTCAAGACTGGTAACACTCAAGAGTTACAAAACATGCAGAGCAATAGGAAGTAATGAACGAGAAACTAGTGGACAAGAGCTCTGCATAAAATTTACACATTTAGCTTATGACCTACCATTTCATTTCCTACAGAAACGAAAATGCATGTTCATAACAGCATTATTCAAAAAGCCTTAGGGTAGAAACAACCCAAAGGCCATCTATGGGTATGTCTAATCAAACTTATATTATAACACCATGAAATTAAGAAACTACCCTAATAGAAATAGTCATGACCCACTACCAACATAGAAAGAATAGATGGAGCTCAAAAAAAAAAAAAAGCTGTATTTCAGGGGACTAAGAGTAACTGCATTACTATGAATTACAGAATAAGCAAAGCTCATGACGAATCAATTATCTGACACAGAGAAAGAACTGATTAGCAGAGCATGAGGAATGGTTAGTCATTTTTGCAATACAAAGACTGAAAGCTTCACATTGACTTATATCCCCAGTCCATCTCACTTTTGAGATCACAAAGTTTTTAGAAGGAACAACCAACCAAAAAAATAATCTGGAGCCATTAAAAAATACTAAAATCTGTCTGAACTCACCATCATTATACTATTAGCCATGCTGGAAGAAAATTAACAAGATATCTTTGCAGATAGACCTTTAATCTCATCATCTGGTTTGATTATAAATAGTAAAAAACTATAAAAAGAAACATTTTTTCAAGTAATCTGCTGGGATAAATTCTGCAATGTCCATGTTTATTTTTCTGAAAAGTTTACAACACTTACTCTGATTTCTCTTACTTAGTATTTCTGAGGAAATCAGGAAACAAATACTTTTTAGTGTTTTTTTTTTTTTTCTTTTCCCTGTATAAGGACTGAAAGCAGGCCCTTTCACAATGAACTGTATCTCCAGATCTTTCTAAGAAGTTCTTTCACTAAGTTCAACTCAAACTTGGTATCTTCCTGCCTCAGCTTCCCCTACTGTCCTAAGGGTCATTTTAAGGAGATAGAATAAACTATGGACTTGTTAAAATACATTAAACTGTGCACTATAATCTGTACATATTATATATAAATTGCAACTTAAAAAATGAAAAATTCAAGTATTTAAGGACAGACCTTGATTGCAGGGACAGAATTAAGGCAACACTTCATTTCATGTTTTCAGTACACTTTGCATGCTATCATGTTCATATTTATAATTTACACAAAGATAAATGTGGAAATTTCTGTGTATGAATCTACTGCTAACAGTACAGAGTCTAGAATACTATTTCTACCAGTTTAACTCCTACTGAAATTAAAAAATAAAAATCCTGTGAAATCTATATTGTTACTAGTACCAAGGGTTACATAGTAGTTTTATCATATTAAGCAAATTCCTATACATTCTGTTAAAAGATGTATACACATATAATATATATATACATACACACATACAAACTTATGTATACAGACAAACATATAACTGCTGGTAGAAGAGCAAAGCAAATATAGAAGATAAAAGATTTTAGCTGACTCCATCTCCCTTTCTGCATTTCTACCTTCGGGAGACCTGGAGCCCTTTCGCACCTGCCTGTCACTCCCATGCCTCACACTGGCTGCCCCGTCCTCTCCTGTTCATTCATTTTCATTAACCGCCTACCCCCAGTTAGAATTTTTCATTTCATACCACTGTACTGCCTGTGCCCTTCACAAAGAAATGCTAAGTGTGCAGAACTTAGAGATTTAAAGATACTAACTTTTCCCCTTACAATCACCCTAATACTTTACAAAGAATAATGGATCATGTACACTGGACATACATGTTTTTAAGATAGAAATTAAAAACTTACCAATGTTGAACTTACAGAAAATAATTATTTGAATTTCAAAGTACATACACATTGCGGATGGTGGGGAGGGGGGGTATCTCCAAGTTTTCCAAACTACATATGCATACAAAGAAAGCCAGGAAAAAATAATATACATACCATAAGCTTCTGCCCTGGCTCAGGGCAGAAAACAACAAAATCTGCTTCAATGTTAAGATGGATGTGTCCTTGATCATCATAAATATCTCCCAGTTCACCCACGACTTTGATGTTGTCATAAGCAATAGGGACACCTGAAAGGCTTTTAGGAAAGGGAAAAAAGGAATTTAAAAAAAAAAAGTTCTTGACATTTTTTTTTTTTGCCTGTTTAGCTAGGCCATTTTATTAGTAGAGATTCTAAAACACCAAGAAGTAAACAACTCCTGAATCTACCACCATGATAAAAACATAATTGGCTAGTCTGAACAATTTTAGTAGTTCATCTTCAACTGTTGTCTAAATTAAAATGACTGCTCAACATAGGCACTCAGAAATTAGAGACAGCGACCTTTCAATCAACAGCAACTCTTTTTCCTTGCTTCCTATCTGAACTACAGTTACGCTAAAAATAGAAACAAAGGGACTCAGGCAAGAAAAAAACGTGCATTTCAGCATGAGTAAACACAGCAGGTTTGGTATTACCCACCAATTACAGAAATTTTGTACTTAATAGCATTTATCAAAGGAATAATTAAGATTAAAGCTGAAACCCCTGAATACAACTGCTAAGAATATGCAAAAATCCCAAATTACAAATGTTGGTAGTACAAAGGAAATGTTAAGGCACTCTACTACTACATGACTTATTAAAAAGTGACTCTAACATTTCAATGTTTAGGATATTCAGGAGTAGCAAGCAATTATTATCTTAAAGTCACTTCAAAACTATGTACCAAAGATCTTAACTATGAAGGACAAAGAGAGTTTGACCACACCAGCTACATACTGGAGGAAATTTTCAAGTCCTCAAATCAGAGCTAAGTCATTCTTCCACCTCAGGTACAACTATATCACTGTTCTTCATACAAATATATTGAATCCTCCCTCATTCCTTCTCTCTCTCTCCCCCTCTTCCTCTCTCTCTACTGATGTGTGCACACACATATCTGGATTTTACACACAACTCTAAGGCCACTGATAGACAAGTTTTCGTTGGACTTAAATTTCTAGCACCATTCCATAAAAGATAAAGAATTTATTGCTAATAGATTTTATTACAGTAAAACAGTTATAACCCATGGGAAATAATAACTATAATAACTTGCCAAATTACAAAATAGAAAAAATCATAAACTCAAGAGACTCTGTTACTACATGAATTACACAAACTCACAGACTTTGTTACTGTAGGAATGTGGCTTTCCAAAGGAAGAAACATACTAAGACAACTTTAGGCACTGAAACCTGTCAGAAACCAAGAAAGGTACAGGGAAGGAACTACCAAAACTGTCTAACACACACACACAAAATAAAGGTCAAGCCTTCACTACCAGGGAGTGATTCTCAAATGGAAAGGGCGCTGCTTTTTCCTAGGAGGTAGGGAACGTGAGATAATATTCATGTTTGTAAAAAAAAAAAAAAAAAAATCAAGGCAGACTGTGCACAGGAAAAGTCCTGTAAAATAATGAAAAATCTTTAGGTCTTCACAACTTTTGAATAAGGGGACAAACTTCTGTATAAATAGCTAATACAGAATTTAACTTTTTAAAAATGTAGACCACAAAATCATCTCCACATTGTTTTAATATATATTAAAATTTCTAGGAATGGAGTATTATGTAAATTTAAGAGTTTTATGTGGCATATTACTAAAAATTATTCATATATTTTAGAATACCAGTGGTGAGTGGAGAATGCAGTGATATGCAAAAATGCCTTCACTGATCACATGTCAGCTGCCACATTCCTAAGGATTTTTACTCAGGGCTGCAGAAAGCACTGACCTTTAGTCTTTCTAGAGAGCCATGCCTAAGCACTGCTGTATTGAAACACATTTTGCTGTATAATATGTGGGCATTCTATATGATTTGTTTTGGTAACTGCTTAAGTTGGTTATATCTACCTTTAAACATGTTTTCAGAGCAGTAAACAATGTTTACAAACTAGTAAAAAGTACTATAAATCATTTTGTATAAAAACAAATATCGAGTCCTATAGGACAAGCATTCAATAAAAATTGTGATCAGAGTGTAAAGCCAAAAAGGCAAACAACTCAAAAGGATGGCTCAAAAGTCTGAAAACAAACTGTGTATAATAGTTGATACTGTCTTAAATTCCCTCATTAGTTAATACTTAAATCAATGTACAGTGGGGCTGAAGGAATGGCTCAGCAGCGAAAGCAAGTGTAAGGCCCTGGGTTCAATTCCCCTGCAGGACATGAGTTGGGTGTGGTGGCGCATGCCTGTAATCCCAGCTCTTGGGAGCCTGAGGCAGGAGGTCTGCCACTGAGTCCAAGGCTCCACAGTGAGTTTACCACCAGCCTTCCACTACAGAGTGAGACATTGTCTCAAAAGAAAAACAATGCAATAATTAGTCTGCACTTAAAAAACAGGCTTCATTCATATCCCACAATTAACAGAGAAGAGAGGGTGTCTAAATCTGCTCAAAGTATAACCTGTTTCACAAGGACACACTGTCCACTTCTGTTACACAAGTTAAGTCCCTCACTGTCCTGGAGTAGTGGTCCTATGGCAAACTGTGTGTGACTTACCCCTCGCTTGTCAAGGGAAGGCAGTAACTGATTACTAAGAGTAGTGACACAGCTGCTTATGCTTCTGTATCTCAGGATAAACATCAAGCTCAGGGCCTTCACAGTGGGCTACATCCCTCGTCCTTTGTTATTTGGAAATAAGGTCTCATTAAACTGCAAATTGCCCAAAGTGGCCTTGAACTCCATTCCTCTCTGCCTCCAAGAGTGCCAAGTCCTGTATCTCGGGCCTACCTTACCTTGTATATTCTTAAATCTCTCAAATCTATCCTCTGATCATTTTTGACTCAGATAACTCTAACAGTCTCTTAATTGGGCTTCTCTACTGCCTCATCCTAAAGTACCATATAATGCTACTGCTGTTTCTTCAACTCTGAGTCTGATTTATAGTTGCAGGGATTGCAATTATATACTACTCTCAAGTGTGCCTAATTTCAGAGTTGGAAAGTAGTAAGAAGATGAAAAAACTCTTTAGAAAAACAGAAAACCAAAACAAACAAACAAAACAAATCTAGTAATGGTGGAAAAATAAGAACACTAAAGCGTCTACCTCCCGTCTTCGACCCCCGCTCTCCAATGCAGTGGCACTCAGTGCCTCAATGTTTCCCCCCGAGATAAACCGTTTCCCAGCTGTGCATCATTAGTCACAGTTCTATAGTTGGAAGCATGTATCTACTAACCATTTGTTTACACTATTCTTTATCTGGAATGTTACCAACTTCTATCCAGCTCTTATCTAAGGATATGGGATCAAATTCACTCTTTTTCTTATGATAACTTAGATTTCTGTTAAAATTTACTTCACTGGATTTATTCAGCTTACACTTGTATTCCACTACGGCTTAAAGCTGCCAGAAACCAGGATATTATTATTTTCTATATGCCAAGACCACAGTATACAACAATATCCATATAAACCAAATGTGTGTTGTAGCTTAAAGGTACAAATCTAGCCTTGCTTAGTGACTGTGTGTAGGGAAGGGCCCCTCGAGGGCTGGAGTCGGGAAAGTGGTGAAACCTTTGGGTAACTTTTCTATGAAATTCGATGTAAATGTCTGCAATTGCTGAGGCTGCTGGAATTACAGAAGGGCAACCAGTAGTCTCTGGGGAATCCCTTACAGCTAATTTTACAATTCACCTTTTAAAACAAAGTTGCTTAGAGGAACATTAAGACATATCAGCTCGCCTAGTAACTTAGGGAGTTTTCAGATTAATTGCAATGTCTTAACATAAACGCAACAGCTTTTTTTTTTTTTTCTCTCAGACATTAAGCTCGACAGGCAGGTCGAATAAACTTTGTTATGAAAACAAGACAAAAACAAACAGGAATCCCTCTCATCTTACAACACATCCAGAAGAGAACTCAAGGAAATTAACAGGGCCAAACAACAGTAATCGTCACGTTTTAAAATGAAACAGGTCTACGAATTATTACGTGCAATCTTGTACGGAATTAGACTCCATGTAAGTACTGGTACCAAATTTTCGCATTCTAATGAGAAAATATCAATCACCTGAAAACAAACTATCTGAGCTAAATAAAATACTCAATGCCATAGCGAACTCTGCCTACTCGGTCTCCAGAACCTCGGCCAGTTTCCTCTCTACACCTGGAGCGAGTTTCTCCAATCCCTTCGCCGACTCTTTCACTCCACCTGTTGCCTGTTGTTTTCTTTCCTGCATATGAAACGGATCCTCCACGGACCTCGACCTGCGTGGTGCTGAGCCTGCCGAGCGGGGCGCGACTTCAGAACCCCACAGGATTAAAACGCAGGTGGGCGGGCGACCCTTACCATTCCCGCCCTTTCCAGCAGCCATGTCAGCATGTACATCCGCTGCCCCTTCTAACAGTGCCCTAAAATCTGAAGGGCGACGGTCGACTTTACGGCGTTGTCGGCTCGGGCAAAGAAAAAGGCGAAGGGACGAATACCTTTCGGAATAGCGCAGGAGCTCGAAATCCAGCTGCTCTCGGATACCAGTGCGTTTCCGGTTAAGGTAGCGCGGCGACAGGGCGATGTGCCTCCGGTGCGGCCCGGCCACTAGGCAGGAGTAGCGGCTGTTCACCAGCGCACAGGCAGCAGCGTAGGTCGGAAGCTCCAGGCAAGGAAGGACGCCGGCCGCTCCTGCCACCGGCCCCTCCGAGGCCGCCTTTGGCGGCGTGCGCTCAGCCGAACCAGCGGCCATGTGGCTGGCGAGGATTTCCTCGGCGCGCCAGTGACGCAAGCGCCTCCTTCCCGGCGCCCAGTTTACGTCACGCACCAGCTGCCACGCCCCCAGGAGTTTATCCCGTTCCGAGCAGCCTGCAGGACTGACCAGCAGGGGGCAACCGCGTTCTCAGCCCGTGGATAACAGCTTGCGGCTTGAGCCGCAGTGAGCATGCGTCAACGCGCGCCAACTACCCATCCCCCCCTCTTTTTTTTTTTTAAATCAAACGTATTTTTGCAAAGATTCTACAGGAATTTAGTGTATAGGTTAATAGGACTATACACTTTGACTATTTCTTGTAATAACGTGTTTTGCTAGAATTTTACAAACCCGGATTGTACAATAATATATTCTGAGGTATATTTTGTGAACACTCTACAAAACAGCCCGCGATTCTCAACTGCAACATCTGAACACCTCAAGTTCAGCATTTCTTCACATTTTGCAGTAGCCTATCATCCCCGAGCCTTCCATGTGGCCCCCAACATCCCATCAGCCAGAAAGCCAATGCCACTCAAAGCAGAAAACCCAGAGCTGTTTGGACAAAAAGCAGGATTCCTTTTCTGCCAGCAGAAGGCTACCCCATTGTTGAGAGAACAATAGAGACGCCTCATCTCTGAAATGCAAATACGATGGTGATGTACTCTGTACCCTACGTTTCCTAGTACAGTCCAAACTCTCACATGGCTCATTAATTACTGGGCCATTTCATGATTTGCCCCTAAGCCGCTTCCTTCGCCTTGACTACATTTAAACTTTATCTCCCAGCCAACCCTGCGAGGGGGTCCACAGCAAGCTCAGCTCACAGGTCTATGCTCTCCCATTCCTCCAACCTCCAGTCTTCAGCTATTTCTTTTAAGAGGAAATAAAGCAGCTTCTCTCAACTGGTAAATTTCAGGTTAGCTGATACATTCCCTTCCTCTGCAAAGAGTTTTTTGCCTCCCTGTCTTTCCCTGTAAAGACAGCTCCATATCTGTGGCCACCATTAAATACTTGTTTTTATGTTAACTTGCCTACCTTCCAGAGGTGACAGAAGGTTCAAATTAATGCTATTCTTTGCACATTCAGCACAGGAAGGATATGGAATGAAACTGCTCCCAAAATATAATGACAGAAACTTTATGAGCATAAAGGGGAACTGCAAGGAAGTTTACCTTTCATTACACAGCCCCGTTAAATCCCTTGGCAGGCCTCATTTGTTCAGTGTTCACAAACCTGGCTGAACGTTGAAATTATCTGATGAACTTTTGAAACTCTTAATATGGAACTGGCATCCAAAAACAGGCAAAATAAGCAGACTGCAGATAAATAATTACATCTTAACATCAAGAGAAATCTGGATTGGCAGCAGGTAGTGTGAACAAAATAATTTGTTCAAAAAGCAATTTAGAATTGGAAAAAAAACTGGGTAATTCAGTAATACTTTATCTCAAGTCAGTAATGATTTTGAATGAATATCAAATGTGTGTTACCATTTGGAGCCTTGACTGGGCCTGGGATGATTGTAGGTAGCAGGGGTTCATACTCTGATATTCCCGTTTCTTGAGACAAGACCGGCGGGTGTGGCACCACTCTCTCTTATCCCTGACCTAAGATGGGCCACAGCTCAGGTTTCATAATACCCAAATATCTAATTTTCTCCTGCTTCCATACCCTTACCAGTAATCCTGTGGTCACGTATCCAAAGACCTGCCATGCAAATTGGGCTTCTTTCAGACTCCAAAATCTCCCCAAATCAGTGAATGACCCTTGCACTGTTACTTGGTGGGCCCCCCTCCCTTACAGTGCTTATAAGCCTGGCCCTCACCTCCAATAAACGAGCTGTTACACTGAGTCAGCCTCCCAGATGTGATTCTCTGGTACTCAGCGCCACTCGAGATCCTGTTCCCACAGACTTCGCTGGTTCCTGAATTCCGGTGGCCAATGGTGGCCAAGGACCCTCAAACTTCGACAGTACTACACAGTAGATTTATCACCCTCTGTGAATTCACAACCTGTTAAACATTTGATTATTTTAAAAACTGAAATTATTACAGTAGCATATAACAAATTTAGTAGCTTTATATAGTAGCTGTTAATTTAATTCATAGACTTGTAGGTATAAATTTGGGTTGGGTTCAGCTGGGCTCCCTAGTGGACTTGTGGTCGTTGTGGTTCCACAAGTCTCATCTTCCCGTAGGTCAGAATAAGCTTGCAAAAGCCTAGCTGCTGGGTGGACAGGTTTCAGAGAGGAGAGAGTGAAAGAAAAGGCAGAGCGAGTGGGGGAAGAGAGAACACTTCTTCTCTAGACTCTGGAACTTTCACAGTGCAATGCATACGACGCTTCTGGTCTCATTGCCTCTCTTTGCTAAGAGAAACTGAGACACAAGCTCTGCTTTAGAAATTTCTAATTATCTGCACCCCCAAACGAAGTTTCATTTCCCCTACTAGGCTCAGTTTATGAAATTAGTAGAATGAGTGATGTTCGTTATGTTAAAGAGATTTCTGTCACTGTGACAAACTGCTTGAGATGATAAAATTTGAAAGGAAGAAAAGGCCATTGCTGGTTGCCTTGTAGCAAGGCAGAGGGTAATGATTGAGAGCAAGGGGGGAACAGAGCGGATCACTCCACAGCAGCTGGGAATCAAGACAGAAAGGATGAAGCCATTATCAACTTTAAGGGCATACCCACAATGACTTAGCTTTATTAAACGGGCCCTTAAAAGAGCACCCCAGGCTGGAGACCAAACTATGCACAACTGGGAGAAACTTGAGATTCAATTCAGAGCAATCAGCACACAGTAAGCAATGTGATCATCCTGGTGGCTTTAAGCATTGGACTAAATGCCATATACAAATCACCAGTGCCTAATTTTTATGAATTTATAATTATATTTTTAAAAGACAGATAAGAAAATTGGATTCTAGGAAAGATAAAAAGGCCCCAGCCCGATGGGGTGGCACATACCTGTAATCCCAGGACCCTGGGAGGTTGAAGCAGGAGGATGCCAAGTTTGAGTCCAGGCAAAGTAACAAGGAAACTCAACAAACGAAAGAGCCAAGGATGTAACTCAATGGGTTCAAGCCCAGTCCTGAAAATCAATCATCAATCAATCAGTAAGGAAGTAAATAAAATGTCAGTTCCATTGTCCTGGCAATCTTATCTATACTCACAGGTGTAGGTCCAGGGCCTGCCACATGCTTTTGAATGAAGAATAAGTGTCCCAAGGACACAGATATCGGTCAGTTGAGGACTGTTCTCTCAGGCACAACTTACCACACAACTTTTGCTTTGAATCTCTAAATGCCCTTGCCTTTTCTCTACATTTAATCAAGGTTGTTAAAGAAATTGTAATAGAATAGATGGCTAATTTTATTTAACCTCTGCCTAATAATGTTACGTTAGGAATCAGACTGAAATAGTATCTTTTTACTAAAGTTGGGAAAGTGTTAAAAACCAGCACTAGTTTTAGCATAAGCCTGAGTGCTATTTGCCAAAAATAATTCTGGCTCTGTGTCTTGTAGGGACCAAGTACTAGAGTTATGTCACGTGGGTGCCATTCTTGACTTTGTCACCTTGAATTATTTGCTTGAAGTGCTTGAATTTCAAGTTGTTCTTCTTTAGTTTGGAGGTATGAAGATACAGTGACGTGAGTATTTAACAATGCCAGTGCAAGAGGATGTAGTAATGCTGGGGAACTGCTTCATGTTAAGTGAACAATAATGCTTTTTAAGTCTGCGACTGATGCCTTACGTATAATGTATTTATTCACAATGATTGAGGCTGTGAATTTGAACTTGAGACGAGGAGCACACGACATTCTTGCCTAAAACAGTAGAAGTAAAATGTAAGAAAAAAATATAGAAAAGAATATGAAAAAAAACTGGAGAATACTTTGGATCTAATTGTCTGAGAATGACTTTTTCCTCTTTGATGATATTAGCATGATTAATTTAGATCCTTCTCGCCATACTCTAATGATAAGCAAATGATATTCATGAACTTTTGATTCAGCTTAAAACAATAATTTAGTGCCTAAATTATTTAATTGCTAAAATTCTCTCTAAATATATAAATATATATAGCTTCATTGTCATTAGGAAGAAATTAAATAGCTTTAATACAAACACATTTTTTGAAATAAATTTGCTTAGTGAACGATTAGCTTTAAGTGGTAAATTTTTGTGAAATAAAATGTTTTAAAAGAAAGCACATGTTTAAATTTATCTTAAGGTATTTTGTAAATAAAAAGAAAAATCTGAACATAATACATACATATCAACTACTGGTTCTGACCACTTGTAATTCACTAATCAGGCAGCAGATGGCAAACATGAGCTTTAAATTTGTACTGTTTCATTTAACAGAATGGGGAAAAAAAGTTGCAATTACGGTTGGATGTTTTTTGTATATAATTTTTTTCAAGAAAGTATACATTTTTGGCTCTGTAAATCTCATTCTGCTTGTTAGATTGATGACACTGATGTACACCTGTGTGTACAATGAAGGAAAATTATATATTCTGTTCTACTGAATGTAACATGTTTCATATTACACATTAATTTATGCTGTGAAAATACAGAAATGGAGTGATTTAAATGAATCTGTCTATGAAATACAAGCCCTTAAATAAAATTAGTTTTTATGGGAATCTTCAAGTCGAGTTTTTGGACCCATAGCTTCCATATCAACTGGGAAGTGGTTAGCAAGGAAACTGCTGAGGCCTCCCCCAGGTAGACTCCACTTGGGTATGAAAATGAGCTGCCTGTTCTGATGAGGCCCGCATGTGATATGGCACCTGATGAACTTGAGAACCTGGGACCCTAAGAGACTGAATTATAGCGCAAGGCTTAGGTATGTTCTTTGTTGTTCAGCTGTGGCTGATGCAAATGCAGTGAACATTAAGTAGATGGTTGTGTTTCACTTGAATTTTTTGTATAAACAAAATACTATTTGTTATAAAATATCCATAAAGTAGTACAAAATTTATATAGACTTGGAAATATAAGATACTATTCCTAAAGTTCCATGTTTTTTTGTACATAACATACTTCAGTATATATCCCCCTTGGATAATACTGCAAAGGATAATTTCATTATCTATTTTAGTAATTATGATATAACTGGTCATAAACAAACTTGAACTCAAAGTGTAATTTTTTTCCAAAGAGTATGGCACAATCTTCAAGAAGGAAAACTACCTCTCTACAAAACATGTATTGTTCTTATTACAATATTAACATATGTGTGTTCCATTCTTTCCTAGGCATAGCCAGACCCCTTATACTTCTATCAATCAAAGAAGAGACAGAAGCATTTTTAGTTAACACATATATCCAAGGTACATTTTCATTTGTAGGAAAGACTGCACAAAATTATGTAACTATGCAATTATACTAAACACTACTTTGCCGTAGTCATCTGAATGCCTGTTCACTTTTAGTTTATACATTCAAAATTTCTGAAAAAGCATCTCAAATGTATAGGAGTTCCCAGGAACAGACTGTGTGCATCCAACTGCTTAGTAGAGCCATGCCAATTTTTTGGCTTGGCTTACCCAAGGTTGTAAGTTCTCTATGTAAATATATGTTAATCATTACCAATAAGGCCAAGATGGCAGCTACATAGCCCTTTGAATGAAAGATGCTAATTAAAAAAGAATTAAGTATTAAAATTAATACCAAGTCTGTCTGTGTGTGACTGTGCACATAGACGAATATGAACGTTAATGTTGTTTCCAGAGATCGGTAAGGCTTTAAGAAGGTGTCACAAAAGCATGGGTTTGCTTTAGAAAGGTAAAAATTCCATCTTTATATAACTTATTTTCTTTTCCTGAAAACTAAGTTTAGTATTTTCTCTAAGGGCCAATTCCTTGCTAATCATGCCTTACTGCAACTAAGTTTCTACACCTTTCTTTCAGTGTTTTCAGATGCAAGGAAACTGACTAAGAAAATTAGCCATGCTTACAAGGGTGCCTGTGGAAATCTCACTGACTTTCCATCTGTCTTCAGTGTCCTGCAGGACAAAAATGGGAAAAAGCTTCCTTTTTATTTTTGAAGATGGCTTTAAAAATGTACTTTAATAAGCCACTTGCTGGCTGTAGAGCCTGTGTGGGTGTGCACTCAAATGTCCTTGGCATTAAATGCTTCCAGAGAATGTGGTACGGAAAGTTTGAGTGTAGGAAGTAGGTAAAGAGGAAATGTTGACCTGCTGCTTCTGCAATGGCCAGAAAAAATCTATGTCAGTGTATCACACTTTGTGCGCACCTACAGTCACAAGATATTCTTAATTAGCTCTGTACTTTGGAAATTGTTGCAGTAAAATATTATCATTCTTCAGAGCAAAGTGGACTCACCCAATAGCAAAAGAATGGCCCACAGGAACTGACAAGGCCACAGTTGTTAATAAAATATCTGGAACTCTAAGCTTGCCCTGAAGGGCGTATTTCTGAGTGAGGAACCAATGACTACACGAAAGGAACACTATTCCTCTGTGTCTCATTTTCTCTTGTTATATTTTTACTGAGATCCCTGCTGTCTTGTACCATGTAGGCTCGAGGGTGATACTGACTTGGATAAAATCCTTTCTTTTAATGTTCTTTGGCACAGCTGAGTAGGCACAGCAGAGATTTACACAAAAAAGAAGGGAAAAAATAAACACCCCAGAAGTTTCAATAAATGAGCATAGCTGACATATAAGAATACGGTTCATAAGGAACGTATTTTCTTATAGAGACCACAGATCCAATCTCCTTATTTATAGAACTCAGAGAGAAAATGATTTTGCTTTGGTTTCTAACTTACAACTCCCTCCCTATGTCCAATAACCTCCTATATTTTCCAATGTGTTTACATTGAAAGTGTATAGAGTTCATGTTTTCTTTCGATTTTCTAAGGTCCCTCTTCTGTATTCCTATTCCAGTTTGAGCAAATATTAGTTGCCCAGGGACTAATGTTGTGGAAGCCACTTCTGTCATTAGCTGGTTGTAGCTCATTGACAAGGGCTGGATTTCACTGGCAGGTTCAGCATAGAAAGTTCTGTTAGGCATAATGAATGCCCAGATTGAAGAGAGGTCCGGTAGACAGAAAGCCATGAAAACTAGAGATAAAGTCTCAGGTTCATGTGCAGAGACTAGAAACTGAAATCAAGGGAGCAACACAGAATCAGAAATGTGGACATGAAATCAGAAGGACCAAAGGTGGAGTTGTGGCTTCTCCTGTGGACCTAAAGTATACACGGGCTGCACCATTTGGCTGAGTGACTTTGACATAAATACAGGAGTACAGCCAGAAGTGATCTCTCCATTCAAGTGAAATATTGATAGCTATATTAACTAAGACTTTTTCATATTAATCAAGTGACATGTAGTGGCACACACCTACAATCCCCGCCTTCTTGGAAACTTAAGGCAAATGGATCTCAAGTTTGAATCCAGCCAAATCAGTGATTTAGCAAGACCCTGTATCAAAGTAAAAACTAAAATTCCTGGGATATAGCTCAGGAAAAGGCCGTGGGTTCAAGCCTTAGTACCACAAAAGAGGTATTAATAGAGGAATCTTCATATCTATAAGTAATGTGTATTATTATAGTTCTTGATCAATGGTTATATTTTATCTGGCGCATGACCACTGTTCTGTTGAAGCTCCAATAGGTTACAATTACTGTTCCATGGTACTCACTCCATTGTGACCTGGAAGCTTCACATTCTCTCTAGCACTTTATTATAAAGATCATGGGGCCTTTACATTATTTTAATTTCTCAGAGATTTATGTAAGAACACTAATATACTTGAAAGACAGAAATATTGGACCTCAAAAGGCTTTTTAGATGGGGACAAGGGACTTTTAAACAATTATCTAAGTCCATTCTATTTTTGCAGTCTCGTATTTTGCAGGCTCGTTCTGACTTTACTATAGAGCTCAGACTGTCCTAGAACTCACGGCAATCCTCCTGCCTCAGGCTCCCAAGTGTTGAAATTACAAGCATGAGGCACCAAAGCTGGATTATGGATGCTGGGGGATCAAACTCAGGGCCTTCTGCTTACTAGGCAAGCACTCTAATTTCTGTACTATTCCTCCTTCCCCTAAATATGGCCACTACATACAGAAGGTTGAAAGTTTTCTCATCCCTGGCCTGGTTTATGTTCCAGTGTGCAGGCAGTGTTGATTAGAGGAGCCCTCCACAGAGAATCTGTAGCTTCTCTCTCCTGTGAAACAACCTTGGCAGGCCCTAGGAAAGGCCTTCATCTCTCCCTCAGGGTACAGTAGAAATGAGCTTTGAGAACTACTGTCATAGCGAGTAGGTGAAGAGCATCATAATTGGTTAAAAGCAAGGAACCATTGTATAGAAACCATTGTGTGTCCAAATTTGTTTTAGTTAATAAAAGATTTGGTCCAACTTTGACAAGATTTTAGGTTTTTAAGTTTCAGCCTAGTTCCCCGGAGTCTTCTTGGCAATTTCCAGTTACATAATACATTGTGGCCTTGAGGAATAGTTCCCAACATACCATGTGGCTAAATAGAGCCTTTGGTTCTCGATGTAAAGAAAAGAAAACCTGTGAAATCAATGTCTTTAGTCAATGTGAAAGTAGAGCTGGTTTCTGCTCATCCTTCAAGAACTTAACTACATGAAGGCTCTCAGACTAAAATAAAGGACTCTCTTTTCATTATAATTGATTCATCTAACTAATATTAAGCTGACACAATATTGAATTTTTAAAAAATTTACAGCTTGACCTTTGGCCATTTGTTTCCTGGGAAATGCATTGCCAAGTAAGCACTCATGTGTGTGCACTACATAGCTTTGTAAGAAAGGAAAGTGAGAACAGCCCTGTAGGATTTTAGTAGACAACTAATCCAAGTAGGTTTCCTCTATGATGAGTAACTGACGACTTGTGATTTATGGATTTGGAATAACTGAGTTTCTTGGCTGTCCTACCCTCTGAGAGAGAACTACTGCATATGCTTCCAGAAAGAAATGACTTATGAAAAGAGCAAACTGATGCCAACTTCTGAAATTTTATTTGAAAACAGTGTTTTAACCAAATGGTACTTGAGATGTTCCCGTTAAGTTACTGAATCATGCTTGCTAAATAATCTTAGAAAATGTAGTTTGGGGCATAAGATTTTAAAATATGCCATGTTCTAGTTAAATCAAAGAATACAACAGAAGGCAATATATGTGAGTTTCAACTCTTCAAGTACAAATATGCATGTTCACACATTGACACTTGGCACTAGGTAAAGTTTTCAAAAGTAGGAAGTATGTAACATCTCTTTGACCCTTCAAAAATTATTTAGGAACTTAGTAGAATCTCTCCATGAGAAGAGATTTTTTAAACATAAAAATTAAAGTGGCTAGTAGTTAACACATTGGACAATGTAGAGAGAATGGCTGGGTTAGTCAGCTTCCTATCACTGTGACGAAACATCTGATATTGTCAACATATAGGGAGAAAGGATTTATTTTCACTCACAGTTTCAGAGCGGTCAGTCCATGGTAAGCAGGCTTCATGCTTCAGGACTATGATGACACAGATATCATGTCAGGGGCTGCATGGCAGATGAGCAGCACCATTCAGGGCAGCCAGGAAGCTCAGAAGCAGCAGCAGCCTTAATACCTTAAAACAGTGAGCTTATGTCCTTGAGTAGTTCACATCTATGCGTGTGGCTGCTTTGGATCATGTTCAAGGGTATTCCTCTGTGGTTCTAATTTAGGTAATACTACCTGATCAAATAAACAGAAGAAACTTTTCTAGCCTTCTTTTTTTTTTTTTTTTTTTTTTTTGGTTGTTAGAATGGCTGGAGTGTCCTAGCATTTATTAAGTGAGAACAAGAAATGCAAAATGCCCTGAAATACACAGGACAGTCTTCACAGAAGAGTCACTGCCCACCCCCAAATGCTAACAGCAATTTGACAAATTTAATTCAGCCATCACAATCCTCTAAGAATGGTCTATCCATTATGAGTTTTGCAATCCCAGTTCTACCTATACTCAATTCTGCCTCCTGTGAGCTCTCTTTGCTTCCTCCCTCCTTACAGACTGTTCTGTGGTCATTTTGCTTTGTGTTGCTACGCATTCCCCTTCTGCATTGGAACATATTCCAGCCTACCCTATGTAAAATAATATCTTACTTCCATATCATCTGGCAAGGACTGTCTGATCTTCACTCTACTAGTGTCCTCCTCTGCTAGTCTCAGAATAGCGTATCTGTTTATCCAGCTGTTTGGGGAAAGCATTTTTATACTGTAATAAAAAGAAAGTTGATACCACATGTAGTTTCAAAGAACACCGTTTTATTACATAGAGATTTCAGTAGTGTCATCACATTCCACTTCAAAACATCATGGATGTGTATACATACATATATTTTAAATTTTTAAAGGAAAGTCCACTTACTCTTTTAAGCTTGAAGTAACTCATCTCTTTGTAGCTAATTCGTAAAGCACACTTCCATACCAATTTCACATATTTTCCTAATTTAATATCACACTACTTTTCCTCAAGATTAGGTCATACTAAAACTATTACCTGGCTACTTTAAAACACTTAATTTATAGTCACTATATAGCCAAAAATAAATTCTCAATATTTGATCAATATCTTCCAAACTTATCCCACTTATTTCAAGAATCACTGCACACCTCAAGCAAATCACTTCACATTGATCCCTGAAAACACTGTTAAAATAATTATATTTAAAGATACATCTATACTTCATTAAACATGTACTGTGGACTATTTGTATAATTGCAACGATTTTTTTTTCTCTTTTTAAGTCTATGTCAAAGCAATGGTATGGACACTTGCCTTTTATGTGTGATTTTACACATCAGTTCAAAAGGCAATGAAACATCTTACTAGTATAATTTTGTATTGTACAAATGTGTCCACAGAGAATTAACCACGGAAAAGTTGAGTTGGTGGTTTACGCTTTCAGTACAAAATTATATTCTTGCACAAATTCTGTGGAACCTCATACACGGAAAATTTCTGCATTTTATAATTTATATTTTCAGTGGCAGACATCATGCCTGCTTACGGCATCAAATGACCAGTAATGATGCTGCTTCCTGATTTGCAGTTACGTTAATGAACACTGAACTTATACTATGTAATTAATGAATCCAAATGAGTTGGGAGACGTCAAAAACTATATCAAATAAATGCAGGACAGTGTCCTTTCTATTGAATACGTAAAATTTTAAAGCTGATTTCAATGGTTAATCATGTTGTGTTCCAACTGAAATTAATTCCGATTATTATTATTTTTAGCACAACTAAAACTTATATCTTGTTTTCACATGGGACATTAAAGATTTAATTTACCTACAGTTCAAGAAGTAACTCATAAAAATCACTTTAAATTTGGCTAGCTTTGGAGAATAAAAATATACAGTGTAGAAAGAGCCACATTAACGTATTAGAATTGTTGCTGTTGTCAGAAATTATATATTAAAAGATTATGCTATTTTCTTGCATATATATGTATTTTTGTTATTATTTTAACATTTCATTATAGAAGAAGGTTAAATTTAGTTATATCAATATCAGCTTATCTTTCATTCTCTTATACAGAGAACTCTTTCAGATTTGTTGGATATGAGTGTTTCTAAACATGATCTTTCTGTATTATTTTTTAATTTTTGAAAAAGAACACATAAAATATAGCAAAGCTAACTGTAGCTTCACTGCAAAGTACATCATCTGTCCTTCTGTATAAATAATTAGACTGCAAGATATTCAAAATATAAATATCACATATAATTATAAATTGTAATGTCTTTGTTTATAAGTATGGAAGTATATGATTTGAAGCAATACTATAAATCAATCTTAGTAATTGTTATAAGTACAATGCTCATAGTAAAATAATCAAATAACATGGAAATCTACATTAATACACTATTCAGATCACTCACCTCCAAAATTATCAGCCACAATGGTTATAGATCACAGATATAATTAAAAGAAGAAAAAGAGATAGACTTGACAGAAATTAAGTATAATCTACTGGGTATAGAAAAGCTTTGAGCGATTGTCTTCTTGTTACTACTGGAATATCCCCACAGAATCACAACTTCTTCTCCACCACCTATTTACATTCATTTAGCTATAAATATATGTTGTGTATATATTGCACATATTTACAGGATATATACATAAACACAAATACCTTATTCTTAGGCTTATAGATGGAACATGCAGTCTGCACAGTATGATTAAAATAATTGTATTTCTCATATGGTATTCACCAAAATCTTTTCATTCGTGCAAAACTGCAAAAATATCATACAGATTAATATTCTTTCTGTCTAAAAACCCCTCGGTTTTATGCTTTAGGTTTTTGTAATTTACAAGGAAATTATGAAATAGAATTCATTCACAAATTGAAAATAATTACAATGCTTTTTTTAACAAGGCATTGCTGAGGTTTAGAATGGTGGCATTCTTGAAGCCAGCTGTTTTTCGAAACAAAGACATCAGTAAGTTACTTTTATTTCTTGATATTTACAATTTTCAATTACTCAGATGAAATATGTCATTATAAACCTAATACTCATGCTAATCAAATAGTATTTATGTAGAATATGAGTATTACTTTTGTTTTGCTTATTATCTTTTTTTTTCCTGAAAAGTCTTTGGAACAATCTGACTACTCTATTGAAATTCCTGAACTAGAACATTTCTAGAAAGTAAACCACCCCATAGAAAAAGGCTGGAGAAGAAACAAGGCAAAACTGAGGAAGAATAATTTTATAAGCTGCTCAGGAGAGATAAGAAAATTCCAAGACCATTTTAGTTTTATCTCACAGTCCTTAGGCATCTCCTTGCCTCATGAACATACTAAAAAACCTCAATTCCCAAGCCAATGATTACACTCTTCCATTAAACATCAGTTGTGGTCCTCCGTTGCTCACATTGTCTGTCATTTCCTGTTAGGAAAATAACACAAATTTGTTAAAATCTACATTCTGAGGAAGATGTTGATTTGGTTAATCGGTTAGCAAAGCAGAAGTTTCAAGCCACTGAAAAACTTTTTAGGGGAAGGAGAAGGATTGATACTGTTGCTACATTAGAGGAAATGAAATTTCATGGCATCTTGAAGGGCATGAAAATGCTGAAGTGGTAGCTTATTAGACCAAAGTCTCTGTCCATACAATGAGTTCATTTTCCCCACTTAGTTCCCTGAGTTTCCCCCTTTCTGTCCTCAGCTCTATTTGGGAAGAACCTAACCTAGAACGAGGAAGATGGTCAAGAGCTTGAGTTTTCCCCAGTGCACAGACTCCCTTGCGACCCTGGCACCAAAGTGCCAATTCATTCCACAAGTTACCTTAATTCTATGGCCGATGTGTGGCCTTTGGCTATGAACTGAAGAAAGGTCCCATGGGGATCATTGCTCATTCAAAACTATGGATCGCTTAAAAATCACAATATGAAGTATGATTTTTAATAACAAGATCACCTATACAGTAAAAAAGCAAAATAGTGAAAATTGTTAGCATGTTTGTAAAGGATCAATTACAAAAAAAAAAGTTTAGAAAAAAATTTTAGGGAGGCAATGTGAATGTAAATGTAAAAGATCAACTATCGTTAATAGTTCTATTTGCAATTATAAAACTATATTTAAGAAAATTGTTATGTTTTGAATTTCTGTATTTCACCAAGTATTACACCCTTTGTTACATGATAAATATGAGATGTGAGGACTACTCACATTAATTATGTGGCTTGTACGTGGCAAAATTATCTAAAAATAGACTGTCAACATCACTTCACACCTGAACAAGCCTATTTGCAAAAGAACAAAAAAATTTTCAAGGCTCATTTTTTTCTGTTGTCTAATTCCTATCCATTTCTACCTAGTTTCTGTTTGAAGAAACCACTACACATGTTTGAAGAATCAGGTGCCAAATGTGGATGTGAAGGGTGGCCTGAGAATTATACATTGGGCTTCCTGTTCTAGCATTAAGATTGTGGTTATGAGACTCAATTTGAGGCTTTATTTGAGCTTTCACTGTAGATGGCAAGGTAAGTAGAAATCATCCTTCCAAAGTAACTCACCATAAAAGAACCCAAACATCTTTTCTCACTGATCCTGCTAAGAACAAACAAGCAAACAAACAAAAACCTTTTTATAGGATGTATAGAAATAAAAACATTTAGATTTTTTTCCTCCATTAAAAAGATTTGTCATTAAAAATATCGCTTACACAGCCATAAAACTAAAATGCTAACATTTTGTTATGGGATTTGAAGAAATCTAAAGAACATTATGAAATAAAATAATTTTCTTAACTAAATCGACCCCAACCCAGGAACAATAAAATTATTGATAGGATATAACAGTGAAAATTTGTTTTAAGATGTATGAGTTTTTTCAGGTTATTTGCAAATAGGCATGTCTGTCTGTCTGTTTGTTTGTCTGTTTATTTATTTAGAGACACGGTCTCACTCTGTATCCCAGGCTGGTCCTAAACTTCCTATGTAATCCAGGCTAGCTTTGGACTTACAGCAATCCTACCTTAGCCTCCAGAGTGCTGGGATTAAAGGTATGCACCACCATGTCCAGTTTATGTGGTGCTGGGGAATTGGATTCAGGATGTTGAGCTTGTTAGGCAAGCGCTTTAACTGCTGTGCCAATTTCTAGCCTGGCATGTCCAGTTTAATAAGAAGATTGAACTCTAAATTCAGGCAGTACCAATCAGATGTTTGCAAATGAACATGCTTTCTACCAATGGGTTGTAGTGTCTATATGATATTCTGTATTTTCCATTTCACTGATTAAAACAAGAACTTTGGCTGTTTCAGCTATTATAAATATCGGAAATGTTTCATGAGAAGAAACTTGTAAAATTTTTACTGTATTGGTGTCAAACTCTGGCTATTCATCTGTGCAAGTTTGGCATGATAGAGATACAGTTTGTCTTTTAGGCTTATCTACTATTAAAAGCAAAACTCTGGTCTGTGAAAAATGGTATTGAGTCGGAACCATGATGTAGCAGAGAATACAACGAATTATGGGTCATCCAAACAGAAATGTGTTTGGATGCTTAGAGCCAGGCTGAATATTTTAAATACTCAGCCGATCTTCAAGCTGCAAGACACTGCCATGTAGGTTCATGTCCGTTCCTCAAAGCAGCCCTCATGAGAGCCATGCTTCAAGGAACAATATCACAGCATCAGTCTAGGCTGATCTGCTGACGTCATGGCTTCCTACAGGAGGCATGGCTTCCTGCAACAACATCACAATATGGCAACTCCCTAGAAATCAGCGTACCTTGTAGGTAACTCTGGTGTCGGGGGCACCACCGGGCAGCTGGGCAAGTCGGTTATTTCAATAGCCCTCAATCTCTAATGTAAATATAACAATTATACAATAAATATGGCACAAACATACATAATAGAACTAAATCACACTAGTATAAAAAATAGAGCATAAGCCACTATCCAAATATAAAATGATCAACTATTAATAGCCTACATACTTAAATAATCCGTTTTTATTCATAGTACCTTTATGCTATTCATTAAGGAGACACATAAATCATCTAAAGTACTTAAGATAATTTAAGAGCATCTCTCATCCTCCTATATAGATTACAGACAAAATAATAACACAAACTGCAATATAGATGATTTAACTTCAAAATAGCATAATGAAGAAGTATGCAGTAACTCTTGCCACTGTTTCTGTTGCTCACACTATATAAAGCAAAATGTAATTAACCATTATCTTTGTGATCATTTTTTACAGATTTTTTTCTTTTTCTTAATAGATCTAGGAAATGAAACTTTAAAAATGTATGCAAACGAGCATGGAAACACAGATCTCTCTTTGTAGCATTTGTTCTTTTATGCAATTAATGTAACTTACTGTTTGAATAGGTTTCACGCAACAATTATACAAGGGCCATCGTTTAAAACACAGGCAAGACTACCCAAACATGCATGAAGTGGACATGAGCATTAAATGGAGCTTTATGTGGATTATAATATCTGCAGTGATGGGCAAGGCTTTGTGTTGCTTTATTAAAGAGCCTCTTTATGCTCGAGATCTAATTTACATAATCAAATGCATCTCCTGATAAACACAAGAGGGAGCCAGTAAAGGGAATTCATACAATTTCTAAAACTGTCATTATTGAGTGGAGACGGTATTTGTGTGTTTTTCCTCAGTATAAAACACAAAATTCATATTTATAAGATATTCAATATTTTATGAAATACTATTTTAGGAACTGTGTTTTGAATAGTCTACAGAATTATTGAAAATGGGAGTACTCAAGAATTTCAGAGAAAAAAATAGTTTTAAAAATCCCTAATTGAATAGAGCCAAACTTATAATAAAATCTGATCCCTCGAATTTGACATTGAGTTTTGCAAGTTGATTCATAGAGGGTAGACTGCCGTCTTCATCGCAGGATGGCAGTGGGGGGGCAAGGGTACCAAACTCACTTTCTCAGCCATTTCATGGGAGTGATGCAGGGAATGCTCCCTCTCTGAGAACATCCTCCTCTGCTCATAGCTGGCTAGTCGACATGTAAGCCAGGAGGACAGAGTGCAGCCCCCAATCCCAATGCATGCCAAGGACATGGAGGCCAGATGCAGGGGATACAAGGAAGAGGTCTTCTTTGTGACAGCCCGAAGGAACTGAAAATTCAGGATACCTCCGATGAGTCCACAGATACAGCAGGCTGAAAAGAGGATCATCTGATAGAGAAAAAAGGAGGTGATTAAGCATAAGAAGGCAAAAATGTCCAGAACACACTGTCCTGTACTGCTGCACATCCAACATGGCTGACGTGCCACCAACACAAGGCACTGTTGGTGTGCCCTAGAGGAGGAAGTTACCTCCCTTCCAGACGTGACTGGGCTTGGTCTGAACTTGGCTGAGGAAGTAAATCAGTGAATCAGAAATCAAAGCCAAGTATATATCTCATCAAAACTCTAATACAAGCAAAATTTGTCTTTTAGCTGGATTTAGGTTAAAAAATTTAACATCTACTGTGTGCTACTAGGTTAGAAATTGTGAGGCAGATCATCACAATGAGCCCTCTTAGCAGATGATATTTCTGGGAGTGGTAGAATACACATTTGGGAAGATGCATGCTGATTGGTACCACTCAAACTGAGACACCCAACTCACATTTAGCATGTGATATGATATGCACATGTACCAATTCCCTAAGACAAATGTGATTAGTATGCATCACAAATATGTACTAATAAAAAGAATACTTATGGGGAACAAAACAAGTCCAGTTTCGCTGTGTTGATTCTCTGAAAGTGTCTACACATCTTCTATTTAATTGTCATTAGTTTCAACTTAATTTAAAATTTATGTGATCTTACCTGATGCAAACTTAAGGAATTTAAACTCTTTGATTTCATACATTAATGTTGGTGTATCTATTTCTGTAATAGGTATCTTAGGAACTTTCTGAATATTGGTCCTGTGTCTTACATATTTTCATTAATCTGTGGCACCATAATAAAATATACACAACACGTATTCTAGAATACGTTTATTTATATTTTAGAGAAACACCATGTGACTTTGCTTTTGACCTTACTACTGGTCTGGTCTGGTTCCCTACCCACAAAGGAGGGGCCTATTAGTCAATGTAAATAAGATTCAGTGCAGTGCCAAGGACAATGCTTTCTGGAAATATTTGTAAAAAACCTACTCAACTATTTTAGTAATGTTTTATTTCTGATAGCTAATTAAAATTATCTAAAGGGCTTTCATAATACTTTACAAGGTGGCATCATTCATTTTTCAACCATATTCCCATTTTTCTCTGGAACAGAGTACACATGATGCTATAATTAAACCCGGTGCCTAATGCAGTCTAGGCAAGGACTCTACCCATGAACTACACCCCCAAACCAATATTTTGGTTGATGGCTCTTTTTCACTCTTGCAGGAATTTTTTTTTTTTTTGCTTCCTGAAAATAATTTTGCTTTTTCCTTACATTCTTGATGCAAGACATAAATCAAGTCCTGACTTCCCCAGAAAACCTTCCTGGACTTGAATATAGGTTTGCTATAGGTCTCAGGCAAACAGGTGCTAATTTACATTGGCATTTACTTTTACATGATAATTCTTTATTTGCTGTCCATGATTAGTGGAATTTAATAAGCACTAATTGGACACCTAGCACCTGCCAGCTCCAAAGTAAAGCAGCTGCTGGCATTACACATAGGAGGTCACACTTATTCCCTTGAATGTATTAACATCATAAAAGAGAAGATTCATGGGTCAATATAGTACAGTGAATATTGAAAGAAAGGGTTGAATGATTTCTTTAGGAGAATGGAAAGAATTTGTTTTTAAATGGGGTCTCAGTAAATCGCTCATTGCTCAGTTGTGATCTTCCTGCCTCAGTTCCCAGATTGCTATAATGGTAGGCCTATGCCATAAGTCCCAGCTTGTATCCATTTTAAAGAATATTCAGATGATGTTTCTTGAGAATCTATTTTGTTTACTCATTCTCCGAAAATCAAAAGATACCACACTCTTCCTGCAACATAATGAATTACAGCTAATTTTCAAAGGAGATGATATTTTTAATTCATTGTCACAGAAAGCCCTTATCATCTTGGTGTTATTCTCATTAATTCCTTAAACACATGATCTTCATTAACATGTGGTGAGAGTATTATCACCTACAAATTAAAATATTAAAATTTGTATCAAAGTTCATAACCGTATTCTATTTTCATCTCACCGGGCATGAGATCCTCGATTGTAGAGACATTCAGACAAGAGACATTTTTACAAAATTTGGTTGGAGGGAGGTAGAGAATCTTGGGAACTTCGGAGCACACGAGGATACGTACTTTGTAGTGGTAACTACATCTACCATGTGGATGGTCATTTCTTAAGTACAGCAGTTGGGATTCTTACCTTTTATAATATATAAGAGATTTATAAAGACAGAAAAGAGATATTAGCATTTTTTAAAAAATTCATTTGCCTTTATCTTTTCTTCTTCCCCTCCCTCTTTTTAGCTTCCCCCTTCCTTCTTTTCTTCCTTCCTTTGTTTGCCTTCTTCTCCCCAAAAGTTGTTCCTACCCAGTCATATTGATAACAGCCAAATCTTGGAAAAACCTCATATGCCCAAATACAGATGACTGGATGGTGTGGTGTGTGTATGTATATGTATGTATGTATGTATGTATGTGTGTATACACACACACACACACACACACACACACACACACACACACATACAGTGGAGCATTCTGCCATTCAGAATGAGGCATTTGAGTCATTTTTAGAAAAATGGATGCACTTTGAGACCATCATGCTAAGTGAAATGAATCAGACCCAGAAAGTTAAGTATCATATGGTTTCTCTAAAACAAGAAACCACAGAAAATGTAAGAGACATGGGAGAAAGTATGAAGATGGACTTTCTTTGTGGAGAGACAAGGGGACAAGGGTGATAAGAGGGTGAAAAGAAGAAAGGGAGATGATACATTAAAAAAAGAACGAAAGGGTGACAGAGGGAGTTAAGGGGGAAGGGAGGAGTAGTAGAAGAGTCAAAAAAAAGGGGAAGAAGGGGGAAAGGGATTGTAATTTTGCAGCAATATATATGTGCACAGAATACTCAAGTTCGATGTAAACACTGTGTATTATACACACACATATATATGTGGGGAAAAATACAAAAAAAGAGCCTTAGTAGAAGAAAGATAAGAAATAATGAAGGCCATATCTAAAGAATTATGAGAGAACCATAGATACCAATTACAGAGTCCCAAAAAATTCACCCACAAAGTTCTCTTTTCTTTTTATATTACTTTTGTAAATTACACCTTACTTGTCTACATTTTTGTCTCAATAGATATTATCACAGAGAAAGTCCCACCTAGAAAAGGCGAAAACAAAAATAATGACAATCCTCCCTAACCCTGCCCTGTCCCATTTCCTTGCCTCTCCTTAGAAAGCTCTCTGTCGGCTCAAGGGTTCTTGCGTAATGTTGATTTTCCATCAATTTGTAAAGTTTTATGATCCTTCCTTTAGTACTCAGTGAAGTAAACCATGCTTTTCCTTTCTTTCCAAAGTCTTATAAGATGTGGAAGAAGGCAGAGGGAATTCACACTTCAGCATGCAGCATCCCCTCTAGCCAATATCAGTTAACCAGGAGCGTGTTCCCTACACAGAGCCTCTGATAGTGCCAAAAAACATCTGAAAGCACTTACATGTGCACTCACAGTCATAAAATAAAATAAATCTTTCAGAATTAACTGTAACCATAGCAACACAGCTGTCTTGTTGCTTTGCAAAATCAGATTCACTGTCAAAGAAATCTAATAATCCTTAGGCCCAATTCCATAGTAAACCAGTGCAATTTTACATAGACTGAAACTTTATCTTTTCTAGCTCAGGGAAGGACTCAGGTGATTACCTGGGACACTCAGCATAGCACACTGGAGACTGTCATCCACAGCTGACATTAAAGTTTGCATATTTATGTGTTTAAAGTGAATATCAAAGCTTTTTGTGTTTATGTTTTGCCCTAGTCTCCGAGACTTTAGATGGTTTTTCTTTAAAGTAAGTAAGCCAGGATTTGTCAGTCTCTTTTTATCCTAAATTAGTAACGTTCAGTACATGAATTTGGCTAGTCATCATTTCCGATGTTGAATTCTTATACTTCAAACACGTCAATGTACAAAACAAACAAGGCAAAAACTTACGACAAGTCCTGATTTTTTTTTGGCGCACAATATTCCACAGATGCCACAGAGAAGAAACTGCGAAGAAAAAGAAGAAAAATTACTCTGTATTCAAAGAGTAGAGAAATCCTAGATTTTAGCTTACTATAATTCACTCATGACACTTGCTTCAGGGAATCTTCAAAGTTTTACTTCCCATTAAAAGCTGGAAAAGAACAAAAGCCTTATCCTAGGACTGTAAATTCAAGTGAAAATTTACTTTTTATAAGGTTGATAAAAGATAATTGTGGGATTTTTAACAAGAACTGAATTAGTGTGTCACCAGGAAAATTTATGAAGTTAACAAATTTAGAATTTTGTCCCTCCCATGTCCTCTCACTGTCTTCTTATACCTTTGTAGTTTCTCAGGAAGACAACGTTGAGGTAGCTTCCCTCATGCTTTGAACTCAGTAGGCTGTACCACTGGGAGGGAATCAAGCATAGATATAAATGCAAGATATTTTCAGGAAAATATTGCTTTAGAGGGACAGCATTTGCACCTCACAAATCGATACAATGGGTTCTTCGTTACTACAAGAAAGGTTGACCTTCTGGATGTGTCAAAAGACCACAAGGGCATGAGGAAACCCGGTGCTTATAATTTCATCCAAATAAGAACACTACTGAGATACTTGCTTTACAAGAATGTGTTTGTCAAATCATCTACCAGCAACAAACGGTATGGTGACAGACACTATCATAAAAAGGGAAATAGTTAAATCTAGACAGAAACTCAAGGGAATTTAAGTACAAATTTACACGTGCTTCTGATTTGAGCTAAATCACATAAGCAAATAATTGATTGAGTAACACACAATAAGCCCACTAAAGGCTTTTAGATTTGCAAAGAAAATGGTATCCACTTGGCTGTTAAAAGAATTTTGATAAGTCAGCACTAAAAATATAACTGGTTTCAACTAAGTATTTTGTACTTGAAAAGATTTTATAAAATAATATCAAAAAACTTGAAGGACTCTCTGAAATAGTATGAATGCAGTAAGTTCCCCTCAGTTTGACTGAAGAATAGCTAATAGTTGAAAATGGAAGTTTGTACTAGGGAATGTCGCCTACAAGGGGGAAAAATGCATATGAAGCAGGTAGTGACACAGGAAGCTACATTCGGAGATACAAGGATGTAAAAGAATTTGGTATGTAATTTAATGACTTTTAAAATTAATTGAGAAGGGATTAGAATTTATTTAATTAAATGAGATAATTTGTTATTGTTTTCCAATATTTACAAAATTAAAATGAAAAAGCTTAAGTATTTAAAGGCATACAAATTTAAATGCATTGGGAAGTAGCAAAGTTAAATATTTATATAATTGTAGAGGAGTGGAAAGGATTTTCTAAAGATAGCTCTAAAGTCACTGACCAAAATAGAAAACACTTATAAATATTAATGAGAAAACTGTAATTTTGATAGTAAAAATATCATCATTCTGAATGGCAAAAAGAAATCGAGGTTATGTTCAGAAAATACATAACAAGCCATGGGCTAACACCCTCTAAATAGATCTCACATAATATTTATAGTGGTACAAAGCCATGGGAAGATAGAAAGTTAGAACTTTATAAATTTTGAACACTTGCATAATTTTTATGAGCCTTTAAAAAAGCTATTTCTGAGTGACTACTTCATACCACCTTCTGTGTGCTCGGTGCTGATGACCTTGTCCTGCTGTGGACTGTATCTTCCTGATTCTATCCTACCAGGACTCCAGGCTGAGCATAAGCAATCCTGGTGTGGTGGTCTGGATCTCTCCAGGCTTCAAAGGTCAAATCAAAACCCAAGCATGTCTTTCTCCCACCTAACTCTAACTCAACTGGAGGTCCACTGACTCAAAATTCATTTACAATTTTTTTATTGCCGTAAAGTTTTGTGTTCCTCAAGCCTGCCTCGAAATCTATAAATACCACTGTTATTGATTTACAATAAAGCTTAAGGGATCTAAGGAGCGTAAGTAGAGTTTTCTCTCCCAGGCCACTTGCGTGGAACATCTACCTGACAATGAAACTGCTACCTTCTATCGTCCAACTTCACATAGAGGGAACTAAGGAATGAGAGTTCAGGGTGAGGGAGGAAAAGGAAGAGGAAGAATGCCTCCATTTTTCCTCAGCCCTGCAGTGCCAGTACTCTCCAGTTACTAGTGTTAGAGTGTCCAAAATCCACATTTCAGAATCCACATTCCTGTTCTAGATTTTTAATCTGAAAAAAAGATAGACACACATAATAAGAAGTGTGTAAGATCGTGAAATTTCTGATTTGAATCTAAAAGATGTTGGCTTAAATTTAGTCATTAATTCACAGAGAAAGAAAAAGAGCCCCTCCCTCACCTCACCCCAAGTAGGAAATTGACCTTCTGTGCCGCTGGCCATCTTTTATTGCCCCACGTCAGAGCACCTGACAGGAACTTGAATGACCATTTAATTTAGCCTTCATAGCTCTTTTCCCAAAATTATTATTTTTAATTGTATGTATTATGTATTGTAATAATATAATGATTGTACTATACTTGGGAGATTCGTGCATATTCATATCACATCTTAATTGTTTTTACTTTTCTTTCCTTCCCATTCCTTCTGGGTTTCTTTCCTTCAAATCCCCCCCGCCCCACATGCAATCTAGGGGACCTGGAAGACTAGACTTCCATGTAGGCTTAGTGACTTACTAAAGTTCACACATAGAGTTCAGCAATCAAACAAACACATTATTCAAGGTTTTAATAAGTATCTAATGTTTTTCTAATAATGTAATAAAATGCTTACTGAAAAGGAAATTCTCCCAGCAGTGCAGTGTGCACAAACCCAAGCAGAAGACCCACGGTGACTAACAATACGACCATCTACATCATCAGCTACAACTGCTGTCTTTGCCCTTGCCATCATTAATTTTTGTAACAGAAGTAATTAGAAAATCAGACCTTCAATTACACTCTAAAAAGTGTTGTTTATTTTATAAGGGAATAAAATGGTATTTCAAAGCAATGATGTTGCTCATTGCAATTTTGTCCAGCATGCAAAGTACTTTCCCAGATTGTGGAAATTATTAAGCAAATAACAAAACAAAGAACCTAAAAACCATAAAGTGGATGGTTGATTGTGTGTGTGTGTGTGTGTGTGTGTGTGTGTGTGTGTGTGTGTGTGCTTACATAACTTGAATGAAAAACATAATTTCACAAGAAATATAATTTTGCATTTGAAGTGTTAGGCTAATTAAATCCAGGAAGGCTGTTTTATTGTTGCTATGAACCTATATCAATAGGACAACCCAATGATGGGTTACTTTATAAAATAAAGCTAGTAGAGTACATTTGATTCTAATTTAGACTTAACAGATAACCAAGGTTATGACTCATTAAATGAAATGGAGCTATTATGGAAGTAGCGTTCTCTATTTTGAGTGGATTCTCTTTTTAAAAGGTCCATAGATTTTTTCCATTTTCGTTGAGCATGTAAAAAGAGGCAAAAAATGTTATTCTAGCCTTAACAATTTTTTAAAAGCTGATTAAACCACTGACTTCTCAATTTTCTAGATTCTACTTGAGAACAGAGGTCCTAAGACAATGAAATAACCTGAATTCAAAGAGGCACAAACTCCTCCAAGGCAAGTCTGGAAAGTAAGAAGAAAATTGTTACTGTCAACAGAACATGGGAGGAAGCTATGCTGGTGGTCATGTGTGTACAGACATGTGCACAGGGTTGTATTGCAAAACTCTGTTCCTACCTCAGCCTTATCCTTTTAAGAAGCAACAGTCTTCTGATTTTTGGCAAACGAACCAAAATATATCTTTGAGAAGAGGTAGTCTCTTCAACAAATTATGCTGGGGAAACTGGAATCTTACTGTTGAAGACTGAAACTACCAGATCCCTATCTCTTTTACTGCAAAAACGTCAACTTAAAGTGGAATAAAGGTCTTAATGTAAGGCATGAAACTTTGAAACCAGTAGAGAAAAACATAAAGGCAACACTTCAAAATATTGGTATAGGCAGTGATTTTTTGAAAAGTTTATAGTAACCCTGGAAAAAATAGCAAGAAATCACAAATTTGATCATACCAAATTATAAAACTTCTATAGAGAAGAGGAAAAAATCAAGAAACCCTGCACAGTCAAAGAAAATCCTCGCCAGCCAACAACATCCTGAATAGGATTCCAGTAACTCCAGAAATAATAGCAGGGTTTGACAAATGAGTTTGAATCAACTTTAGAAAGAAACACCTGCACAGCAAAAGAAACAGACTGAAAAGACAACTTATAGAATCGAAGAAAATCTTTGCCAGTGACTTTTCCCACAAAGGACTAATACCTGGAATATGTGAAGAACTCAAAAGTTAATACCAAAGCTCCAGACAACACAATTAATAAATGGGCAATGAATTGAACAGACACTTCTCAAAAGAACTGTAAATGGCTAATAAATACATAAAAACTTGCAACGTCTTTAACACTGAAGGAAAAATAGTCAAAACAACCCAGAAAGAAAAGGAAAAAAATCATAAAAGGAAAAACAGATGGAATGAAGAAAAAGAGAATTATAAAGATGAAGGGGAAAATATGAAGGTATAAATGAAAAAGTACATGAGATGCACGTGCAGATACGAGAAGATTAAGCCTATTATTCTGAATAACTAATAAATCTTTGCCAGCTTTCAGCTGTTGGAGAATTATTATCTACAATATGTAATGAACTCAAAAATTTAACGCCTAAAGAACAAGTAATCCAATTAATCCAGTCAATAATTCAAATAGGCACATGGGTTGTAAAAACATTTCTTGAAAGAAAAAATGTAAATGACCAGCAATTACAAGCTGTGACCGAAATATATACGAATGTTCAAATGAAAAAAAACATTTTATTGGAGGACACATTGTCCCTAATTCTTCTCAAAGTACATCAAACATGCTTATCCGTTATTCTTGCCTTTTTCTGAAGCAGTTCTGGGAGTCTCTTTCATGTGTGTTTTTACAAGGTGGAATCAAAAATTCATTGAACGCTGCTGCTGAAGCCATCCAGTGGAAAGGCAGGCTCATGAACACATTCTGACTTATTCAGTAGAGCTGTCATTTTGGGACAAGTGGCTCTTCTCCAATGTCAAAACAATTATGACAGCTAAATGTATCAGCTGAGGATATCCAAACAGCTGTGACACAGCAGCAACCAAATTTAATTCCTCACTAGAATGACTCTACCTCTCACATTAGCAACCTAAAAAAATTAAGATGAACTACTCACACAATCCTGAAAAGATAAAAAATAAGCTACATTGTCTAACCAAACTCTCTTGTTCAAATGATAGATGAAAGGAAAGACATGTCTGTCTGGCCAAAATCACAGTGTAAAAATGAATTATAACCTTAGAGCCTGTGAATATTGCCTTATATGGCAAAAAAACCCAGCAAATCTAATTAAACCAAGGGTCTTGAGGTGGAGAGATTTTGTGGATTCCTAGGGATACTCAAACTGTAATCACACCGGTGTTGTAAAGGAGTAACCGAGGAGGAAAAAGACAGGAGGCTATGTAAAGACAAAAGTGAAGAGACAAGAGGTGGAGATTTGAACATGGTAACAGCTTGCTTTAAGAGGGAGGAAGAAGGACATTAAGCCAAGGATGTAGGTCACCCCTGCAAGCTTAGAGAGGGAATGGAAGTAGATTTTCCCCACACTGCTGGAAGAAGTGCAGCACTGAGGGCCCAGATTTCTGGCTTCCAGAACTATAAGAGAATGAATTTCTGCTGTAAGAAACCAACATAGGCTGCAGAACATTAGCCCATACAAAACTCAAAAAAAAAAAAAAAAAAAAAAAGGCTAGAGGCCATTCTTAAAGACATAAGATGCCAAAGAAATGTAGCAGAAGCCCAAAGTTAAGCAAATCGTTCCAAAGTCAAAGTATTAGATGGCAATAGTAGTATTTATTTAGAATGCGTAACAGAATAGTTCTGGCCTAAGGAAGGGTGGACAGTTAAAGAAAAAGATGTTAGCAAATGTTTTAATATTCTTGAATCATTCAAGAGAACTCATCTAGATATTAATGGAAGAACTTCAAAATTTTGTATCAAATTATAAAAGTAACACCAGAAAAGCAAAAACAGAGAGAAAAATACAGTTAGAATAATAATAACAAATCAACGAAGGTCAGGAAGGGGAAAAACAGCAAAAGGAAATAAAAAATTATACTATAAAATAAGGTGGCATAAATAACTCCAATACCAGTGAGGGTATCTAGGGGTAATCCACTAAAAGTCACTCCCTCTCAATCAGTAATCGGACTAATACTTAATCGGTAATCCACATTTAATTTTCCTAACCAAGCTTTGCTTAAAATGTTCCTCAAATTAATGAAAGCCTCTAAATTTCCCTTTCTCTCTCTTTTTTGTCTCTGTTCACAGATGTAGGTGATAAATTCCTTATTCGTGCTCTTTTTTGTGCAAGAAAGTTTATTTGGGGGAAACAACTAAGAATAAAAAATTTCTCAGTTGGAATGAGGGGAGGGAAGACTTTGTGGCCCTGACTGTGGGGGAGCAGGTAGAAGATCTGCGTCCATCAGCCAGCACAGAAAGCCAGTGAGGCTGCTCTGAAGGAATTTTGAAAGTCGATGGCCCAGCCTTGCTTAAAAATGGCACGTTAAATTTTCTCCTTACACTTAAGGACAGTTCTTTGAAATTCTCTAGCCATTACAGAAAATGTACTCATTAGAAAATAAACAAAACAATGCTACTTTGTTTCTCTCTGTAACGTAATGGGCTGACTCATCGGTTGAATTACATATTTTAATAGCTTTTGGTAATTTATACATTTTCAAAACATTAGTTACTAACCTGTATGGAGAATTTTGAAGAAAACATTTTAGACAAACACTAAAGGCTATGAAATTGATTTAAAACAATCATCTAGCTTCAGTTGAATAATATATTTATCCTGCAGCTGGATGAAAAGTTGTAGTACTTGTTTTGCTAGCACTCGTTCTTGAATATTCTCAGTGTCTCAGTTGCTTTCTCCTCGCTGAGACTCAACACCTGACGTGCACAACTTTAGGGAGGAAAGACTTATGTTAGCTTACAGTTTCAGAAATTCACAGTCCATTCATAGGTGGGCCGCTAGAAAATGGTGGAATCACATGCGGTGTCACAGCTAGAGCCAGAGCTGGCGCTGGTGCTCCAGAGACCGAGATCCTTCCAGCGCGGTAGTGCAGAGGCAAGACTGGAAGAGCAGAGCCAGCGCAAACCAAGCTTCTGCCGCTTCCAACCAGGCCCCATTTCCCGCCCCTGACCCCCCCAACCCCCCACACAGTATACAGTATTCATAGGAACATAAGGCTTAGGGGGGAAACTCTAGAACTAAACCACAATACTCACCCTATTTTAATCACCTCCTAGTTCAAACTATGGAGTCTCTTAGGTTTGCCTTGGAGTTTAGTATACAATGTGCACATAAAAAGTGTTTCATATTTTTTGATATTGGGCTGATATGATCGTGATCGTCTTGTACTGACCCTGGCTAGACTCACAACGATGTTGCCTCTATCATGGGCTTCCTTTCATTTGGGATCCATTTCCCTAGTGATGTCTGTAAAAAAAAATTGTAAAAGGGGTAAGTTTATTATTTCGAATGCCTGCCAGAAGGCAATTTCTAGCAAATTTGGCTGCACATCAATTTAAAATGTTTTACCCAATCAAAAATCAGAATCTTCCAGTTGGAAGTAAGGCATCCATATTTTTATACCTTCCTAGGCAATTCTGGTACACAATTAGTGCCTAAAAATGCCATGCCCCAAGACCCACATGTCTGTTGCAGACTGTCTCACTGGAAGGACTGATCACATTAGGGGTTGCTACAGAAGCAATGGCCTTCCCCTTAACTACTTTCAGTGAGATACAGACAAATATGAAGGCCAAATAAAGTGCTTTTCAAGGGAGAAACCCCAACTCTATGTTTATAACATAAGGTCAAAGAGTCGGAGCTGCTTGGGCTCTAATGGCTCTTAGAAAACCATTATTTCATTATCTCTGGATTTTATTCCACTCGGTGCCTTTCATCATTGCTAATAGACCTTTTCCCCTAAGTCTCTGATCTTTTTAAAAACTTGTTTCATACTTTCTGTCTTTCTTCAGTTAACCTACTCTAGAGCTGGCCATGATACATGGGAACAGCCTGACTGGCTTGTATCAAGTAGTGAGAAACTGAGTGTAGGAAAGACACATCTACGAATACTGAGCCTTGTAGGAAAACAAGGAAAGGAAAAAGATGGAAGTTAAGTGACACAGATGATATGAAGGCAAACAATTGAATGAAAATATGAGTAAAAGATCTGCAAAGAAGGAGGTCTGGCAAACAGGAACGTGAAAAAACTAATCAATATTATTTGTCATTCAGAAATGCCAGTGCATCTGTTAGAATGAGTAGAATGAAAAAAAAAAAAAAACCCAAAACTCTGTAGGGACCAAGTGCCCATGATGAAGAGCAACAGAAATTTTCATCTTATAAAAATGGAAAACAGTACAGTTGCTTTGAAACAGCATGTGGTAGCTTCTAACAGAGTTACACATAATTTTCTCTATGTATGCTCTTAGGTATTTGCTCAACTCATTCGAAATGTTAGATTTATTCACCATTAACAAAAAACAGAAGCAGTGAAGTTGCTTTTAACACGTAATCATCCAACAAGTAAATAAACTGTAGTAAAGCACGTGATGCAATACTATTCAGTGATTAAAAATGAAATATACTCATAGACATAGATGAAATTTAAATCCATATGGCTAAATTTAAAAAGCTAAACTAAAAAGGCTGTGTACAGTAGAGAGTCAACAATATGATATTCTGATAAAAGTAAGGAGAAATCACAGAAAACAAATGCTGTCAGTATTTGAGGAGGACAAGAAGAGAAGTTGAACTGGTAAACTAAGAGGGGTACTTTTAAGGCAGTGAGATTACTCTGTCTGACATTGTAATTGTGAGTACATAGTATCATGGCTTAGTTAAAATGTCACAGCACAAAAACTTTAGTAAATGCAATCTTTAAAAAGTTTTTAAAAATTGTCTAGGGAGTGTGAAAAATGCCAGCACAGAACACAGAAGAATTGCGGATGTACGTGGTGCTTAACTGAAGAGAACCAGCATAAAAAGTTGACCTGAGCAACTTAGAGAATGTGTGGTATGCATAACTAAATTGAAAAAAAATAATCCAAGCCCTGGACTTGGGCCCTGTATTTCACAGAGTTGTTTCCTAAAGGATTACTGGTTAATAATTCTGCTACTATTATATCTGTAGACAGAAATGCAACAACTAAGTACAAGGCAGGTGTTAAAAGCCAGATTTTCTTACTGTATCAGTAAAAGTCTAAAGATGAGCATGGGGAAAGGCTAGAATGGTAAGGAAGTAGATTTGAAGGCACCATTATTAGGCTCTATCTATCTATCTATCTGTCTGTCTGTCTGTCTATCTATCTATCTATGATACAAATACATCTATGTATGCAAACAAATATTATCCTGTCCTGTCAACTAACAGGGCCTAAAAGAAACAGAAGTCTAGTAGCAATAAGCATATGTGTCATCTAGATATTGGTTTCTAAGCTCACTCTTCAATGAAAGCAGACTGTGGCAGAAAGCATCCAAGATGAGCCTGGACTAAACTACTGTATCAGGAAGTAATCTGATGCTCCAACTCACCTGCCCCCCCCCCCCAAAAACAAAAACAGAAGAAGCCCACATTGTTTGAAGTTTGTCAAAGGAAAAAAGAAACTAAATGAAAGAGCTTCACATGACCAAAGTTGGAAGCATTTGAGTATCAGAATAAATAGGCAAGTATTGGGTTATGAGTCACTCTGTATAAAAATAGCTGTGGGGACATACAGATAAAGTTAATAAATTGGAAGAAGAAACATCTTCTGCAGAAAATCCCAAATAACTTCCTCCCCAGGAGGCAGAGCATGACTCTCTCCCCCCAGGTGTGGGCTGCCCACCTGATTTCCTTCCGGAGAGGATCATGAGCAAAGCGGAAAGAAGAGCGACCTTAGGGTGCAAGGATGAAGGAAACACACTCTCAGTCAAGTACAGATGTCATTTTTGACTGTGACCAGTCATGTGATCGCATGTATCTCTGATGGGATGGGATGAAACTGGTAAGGAGGTCCCACAATACACAGTTGTGCTAAACATTAGGGTGGAGCTGCTAAACTGTAATTGGAGGGTAGAAAGAAATTAAAGATATTAAACTTGGAAAGGTGAGGAAAACCATCATGATTTGCAGTTGAAATGATTTATGATATTCCTAAGAACATAACTCTATAATTTATTGCAGAAACAGGATAATTTACTAAAGTAGTAAGCTAAAAATATATGGAAATTAATGGTTTATGTGAGCAAATTAACCTCTTATTGGAAGGCATTATGAAAAAGTCCCAATTTTTAATATTTTCAGGGTAGAATTCCTAAAAATAAAACTTGTAATACAGGTGTAAACCAATAAGGAAGAAATTTAGAAACATCAAGGAAGAATTTAATAGTATGTGCACAAATGAAGCAAATATTAACATGATCCCTATGGTAGGGTGTGTTTGTAAATGGGATTAGCGACCTATAAGAAGGGCCTGAAAGGGCACATTCATCTCTTCAACCATGTGACACATTAGAAGGTGTCATCTTTAAAGCAATCTTTAAAGAATCTTCATGAGGCACTGAGTCTGATGATGATTTGATGTCATTCTTCTTAGCTGCCTCAACTGCAAGTAATAATTTCTTAGGTTTATAAGCAATCCAGTCTAAGCTGTTTTTTAAACAGTTCCAAGAGATTAAAAAAATGATCTTAGATAAAAGTTTTAATATTAAAGTCATGCTAATAGTTTTAATATAATTTGTTAATTTAATGTAATGCAATAAAAACATTCAAGAAATCTATTCTTTTAAATGAGAAAGGTAATCATAAAATTCATACATAAAAATAATTTAAGAAGTATCCGTACAAATTGCTAAGAAACATGTACTACAAATTTGTTAAATGCTCTTTCCAGATATTAAAATATATTACAAAGCCTTCATCATTAAACCAGGATAGTATTTGCACAGCAATAGAACAACCAAAGAAATAAGATAATACTAGAAATATACAAATTAAATGTGAAATTCAGTATATAATAAAATTTATCACCAAGCATATATAAAAAGATAATCATGTCATAAAAATTATTTGGGGGCATCTATGTATCCATATGGAAACCATGAAACTAGATTTTGACGGTTTGGATCTGGCGTGACCCCAAAAGCCTCTTGTTCCTACGGATGCTGCATAGGGTTGGGTGCTGGGAACTGGCTGGAAGGAGGTGGGTGCTTGGGGTCTGATCTGGAGGGGCGTGTGCTGGTTCCACCCTTCGTCCCAGTCTCCCTGTGTTCTACCATGCTGTAAGGATCCTTGTCTACCAGGCAGCTCTAGCTCTAGCTGTGGCCCCACCATGTGATTTTAGCATTTTCTAGCCCCTGACCGATGAACAGACTGAGACCTCAGAAACTGGAAGCTATCATAAATCTTTCCTCCCTATGATGTGGATGTTGGGTGCTGGGTAGAGTCACAGTGGTGAAGACAGTGATGTTCCTTGTCAGGGTATTAGCCTAATGGATTAATGGCTTCATTTAGAAATAAAACGATAAAAAATACTAAAAGGAATTGGAATTTATTTCCTCAAAGTGAAAGAGAAACTTTTATCTGTGACTAATAAGCCATGAAATGGACTCATTTATCTAAAAACTAAGAGTTAAGACATGAGATAACACTAAGAATTAACAAACAGGATTGTATCATATTAAAAAGCTTTTACACAACAAAGGAGACAACAGAGTGAAGAGGGAATTCGTGGAATGGAAAAAAATGTTAGCAACTACTCCTTAGAAGATTATTATCAAGAATATACAAAGAACTAAAAGAAAATTGGACTTTCCAAAATAAAATAAAAAATGGGCAATTGAAGTCAGATTTTAAAGTAGTACAAGCAATGTACAAAACAATATGGAGATTCTTAAATAAAACTGAAAATAGAAATCCCATTTCACCCAGATATATCTTTTCTAGGTATCTTCCCAAAAGAGCTAAAGTTGTCATACAAGAGTCATAGTTGTATACTCATATTTTAAGCAACACAATTTATAAACACCAAATCTTGGAAAAAGTCAATATATCCAACAACAGGTAATGAATAAAGAAGATGAGGTACATTTACATGATGCAGCACTACTCTGCCATAAAGACAAATTTCCAGTCACCTGTAAGAAAATTGATGCACCTTGAGACCATTATGCTTAGCAAAATGAATCAGACTGAGAAGATTAGATATCATATGGTTGCTTTAATATAAGATGACAAAACCATGAAAAGGTAAAAGAGGAAATAGAAGAAAGTAGGAGGATAGATTTTGTGGATAGGGAAAGAGGATTTGGGGGGAGACGGAGGGTTAGTGAGGGTGATAAAAAATATTACCAGCAAGGTCAAAACACACTTCTGAAAATATTTAGTTATAAACAAAAGATCGTCTTCCCAATGAACTTCTAGTAGTCAGTAAAGACTAACAATATTATGGAAATATAAGCAAAGAATATGCATGGATATGTTTCTAAAATACAAATGAATTTTCAGTGCTAAACTAAGGTTTTATTTCTTTAACCTACCTTATCGGCAGAAGTCTTAAAATTTAATAATAAATTTGATAAACTTGGCAAGAATTCAAATAACCAAATAGTCACAGGTTTCCTGTAGAAAGATAAACTGGTACAATTCCTACTGAGAGGCATTTGACAATTACCAAAATTATATATGTATAACAAACACGCTTGTATATATATGTACATCACGTTTGCTTTAGTCTTTTCATTTGAGAATGAGTATAGTAGATGTAACTACAACTGTGAAAAAACATCTATGTGCCAAATTATTTCTTTTAACATTGTTAGTAATAATACAAGAATAGTAATCCAAAATGATAGTTAGTACAAAATTGGATAAACTCAGTGGAATTCTTAGGACAATCAAAAAAGCTATGAGGAAGGGACTGGAGAAAAGAATAGCCATGAGAGTCCTTGCCTAGCAAGCCTAAGGCACCGGGTCCCACTGCCCAGAACCGCATAAGCTAGGCATGACTGTGTGTGCCCATCATGCCAGCACTCAGAAGGCTGAGGCAGGAGTACTGCTGTTAGTTCAAGGCCAGCCTGCGCTACACAGTGAGTTCAGGACCAGTCTGGACTATAGAGAGAGACCCTGTCTCAGAACAAAACAATGAGGAAGATCTTGTACATTAGTATGTAAAGCTCATCAACATATACAGTTAAGTGAACAACGTGCAGAATTGTGAACGGATTACACTTCTTTTCGTGTGGAGAGGCATATGTTCATTCATACTTAAAAGTGTTTCAGGAAAATCACATAAGAAACAAGTGGCCATGGCCACCTGGTTTAAAAGATTGATGGCAACCTGGCGAGAGGAATTAGACTTCTCTTTAAGTAGTTTTTAGTTTTATTAATACCCGAGCTATATGTAGGTTTTGTCTATCAAGAGCAAGTGAAGTAGATAGCTGCAGACAAAATTATTATAAAGGCAGTAGTAAATACAGCCCATCGAGTTTCATCCTTACTAGGGAATCATGCCTAGTTTCATGTTCCATGAGGGTATTTTTGTAAAAAGTGATAAAACTCCCCAATTCATACAATTGCAGAATGTGGATTTGGAATGGGCAGGGTGGTGACCACATTGTGAAGGTCACGGGCTCTGCCACTGTCTTTTTGCTGTGGTGGCCACTGTTTAGCAGCACTAGATGTTGAGCCCAGTACGTTCACACTGAACTGTATACCCAGGCTATTTTTTTTAATTCTGCATTTATTTATCATTAATTTTTCAAACAATTTCTCCTTCTGTAGTCTAGGCTGGCCTTGAACAAACAGAAATCCTTCTGCCTCAGGTTCCTGAGTGCAGGAACTACAGATGTGTGTCACCATGCCAGGCATGTGTGGTACTGGAGAACTGAGCTATGTCCTAAGCCCTCCATTTTTATTTTGAGACAGGGCCTCAGTAAGTTGCTGAATTTCCCAAGGTAGACTCTCAAGTGAGATCTTCGTGCCTTAGTCCCCCAGAGTACTTGGTTTATATGCACATATGCCTGTGCCACAGGGCCTGTTCGCTGTTTTTTTGTTTGTTTGTTTGTTTGTTTGTTTGTGTGAGATAGGGGGTGGTGTATGTATAGCTCTGGCTTTTCCTGAACTCAATATGTAGCTCAGGCTGGCCTTGAACTCAGGGTAATCTTCCTGCCTCAGCCTCCAGAGCTTCTTAAGGATTACAAGAATGTGAGAACTTGTCCAGCTAATTTTTATGTGCTGTTGGGGGATAGAACCAAGGGCCTTGCAAAGAAAGCTCTTTAGCCACTGACCTAAATCCCTAGCCTGCTGGGGCTTTAATCACAACACAAAGGGCATCATCTTGGTTGCCCATAGGGAAGATTGTTTTTGCATGCCAAATTGAATTGAGTTTAGAACTTGATAGGTCAACATTTTCAGTTCCACAGAGCCGTTTGTAGAAATTGAGGTCAGTCTTTCTTGCTTTAAATGAAGTCCATCATGGAGAGCAGCAGCCAAAAGCTGAATGTGGCTTTCTTTTCAGTTCAATATAATGAAACATAAACCACACATATTAAAGTAGGCGCAGCTACACCTTCAGTGATCACTCTTACTTCCTCGTTATTCAGAAAGGATATTTTGGTTTCTCACATTCATAACAGTGCCTGTGCTACAATTTTTTATTTTTCAAGGTATTTGATAGTATCTCCACGTTCTAGAAAAAAATAACTGAAAGGGTGAATTTTGCTGTGTGATGGGCAAATTAGTGGAGAAATTACAGAGAGCAAAGGCATACTGTTAAACTTCTTATTGACCTCCACATGCATAAACGGAATCCAGTGTGCTATTCTCTTTGGTTTTGCTGAAATTATCTAAGCGAGTGATAATCTACATACAACTCTGCCATAGCTTTTCCTATAAAGGTGTGCTGTTGGAATGAAATGTCTAGATGACAAATTACAGCTTCAAACTGAATGAATACATCAGTAAGTGGAGGGATGGCTGTATTTGCATTTTGCAATGCAAGAGGAAAAAATGATCAATTTCAGCCATTTCTAAAACGTATACCATCTATCAAGGGTAGGATTTACCACTGAATAACACTTAATTTTTTAGAAACATCCATAATTAGGTTAAGTCCTCTTCGTAATGGCAGCATTTGGAAATAATTTGGCTGTTGTTGATGTTTTACGCATGCCGGCATAGTAAGGTAGGTTTCAGAAGGTTTCTTCTCAATTCTCAGAGGCTCTGGGGTGCTATTATAAGTAAATGGTCTTGTCTAAAACAAAGTCATGTTGGCATTGAGTGATGACTACCACAAAAATTCTTATTTGAAAGACTGACTTCTCAAACTAGAAAAGGTATGACACAAGACAGCAATAATTCAGAAAAGTCACTTCTGAACATAGGTTCTGGTATCATAGCCAGTTTGTTTTCTCTTAGGACACCAGGTTTGGCTTCAGAATACACACAAAATAGCTTTTCTCCTGTAGTGAAACTGAAACATTGGGCAGTGTTTCAGTACTCTTGTCTGAGTGGCGTTATCTTCCACTGGTCAGAACACTGTTCTGAGAGATTCTATTTCAATTGCCTTGTTTTTCCCTCTAGCCTTGATGCACACCCTAGCCTACTCCCATTGCAAAAATTCCATCTAGAAGAAATCCAGATACTCTGTATTCAGTGAAGATCAGATAATTTTCAAACAATCAAAAGATTTTAGTAAAAGCTTCAGAGCATCAAAATGTAAAAGTACTTTTTTAAAAAATAAGTTCTATTGCTCTGCTACTTTATATTTCTTTTAAACCATCTGATAACATTCCTGGTTTTCAATGCCAACGTTAAAGCAGGGCTTCTGGAGGAGGGTGAGCCGCCTCTTCTGGCTACAATCAATGGCCTGCCTATCTTAGAAGTCCTGTGACTAAAGCTAGTCTGTTGCCATCTTTGTTATATATCCCTTCCAAGAAAAAAATAATGTTGTTACAGAAATGTAGAATCCCTAAGGATAATCTTAACAAATTGAGGGCGTCTGTCACATTAATAATAATTCTATGTACCCAACTTGAAACTCTTTTAGAGATCTTACTCAAAGTGAGTGGATCACTCTCCATTTGTAAGCAATCCTTCACATAACTATTTCATTCAAAGACACATCCATCCGATACAACAAGCCTCAGAACTCTTGGGATTTAGGCAAGATAGTAAAAGCTTCCTACGTTACCAGCCTATCGTTTTCTCTTGAGAATCTTTCTCATCCAAATGATTGGAGTTAAGCAAACCTTGGTAAAAGTTTCTTCAAAGAATGATTTTCACAGAATGGCATACTTTTTACAAATGCAAATTCGTTGACGTCAATTAAATTGAGTTTAGACAGGTGAAATCTAACCATGTACCTCCTAGATTATCCCCAAGGTAACGCTAATATTCCCTATTAAACAAGAACTATAGTTATAGAATTATAGCACTGAGTTAAATACTTACTAGTTTGGCTGAAATGGGCTGGCCCTACCATGACCTGACCAAGAGTGGAATCTGAAGAGAAGGGAATGAAGGTAATGATTCTGTGCAGTGAAGGGAAAGGCTGTGGCAGCCTAACATGAGGTCACAGAGACTTACATGATGTCCCAATGTCCTTCAATGAAAAGGCATAACTCTCCATAGAGAATATTCCCATATTCCCAAGAGATGAGCCATTTTTACTCTAGCAGAACTTAAGTGTTTAAAACTTATCTCCATCCACGAGAGGAGCATAATATTGAGGCTTTCTTTCTAGACCCTCTCTTGGGACACTTTCTGTATGATGAGTTTAGCATCATTTATCTTTAAAGCTTATTTTCCCTACCAGAGATGGGATGGTATAGTTGTTCTCTCATGTTATTTTAAGTTTTATTTGCTTCTGTTTCCCGAGATGAGCTATTTCTGAGGTTCAAGAAACTTACACTGCAGGGAAGGTAAGGTTATCAGTATTCCACACAGGCCTTTAACTAGAGAACTGCTTTTGAAGGAGTAGTAACAAAACGGAAGTATTTTTATTCAGCTTTTTCCTGTCCCTATTTTTTCTCTGCCTTCTTCTTCCTTTGAAGGGAGTCTGGAACCGGTGATTAGTGGCTTTTGAAATAAACATAGGGAAGAATTTTACTTTCATTCTGCTCAGTTTCTTTTTTAAATAATTCTATAATGCATATTTTGGATAAGGCATAAGATTATGGTTTTCTTTTTGAATATATTTATGCCAGAGCTCATCAGTATAAACAATTGGGATACAAAAATCAAGTGATCTGAAGAAGTAACTAGAACGAGGTATTTCCAAACTTCATGAAAATCCAATGAGTGGCAAAGCACTATTTATAACCTCATGTTGAATTTCCTGAGGGGGAAGTGTTTCTTCTCTCTACACATTGTCCAGTGAATTTCAAAGTGGCTTTAAAGGACAGCAAGCATGCATGGTAGCTTTCCAGGACCCAGAGCCATCTGATGGCCAGAGACTGCTAAAATCTTCACAGGGTCAACAAGGAGACTGGAAAATCCTCACTAAAGGACCTCAAAGAATTAGAAAATTGAAAAGAGCTTATGTATTTCTAATTGCTTCAAGATAAAACAGGGTCTTATCAGATTGTGAGTCAGGCTTTTAAAGCTAGCAGATTCTGGGAAATGGTTCCGGAAAGAGTCTGGATTCTGGGATTACAAGTAGAACACAGGAACTATGCATATGATTTATGAACTAAGGACCCAGAGAAGATGCTGAATTTCTGAGTTGTTTAAGAATAGCTCTGAATGGTGGTTTCTGAACCTCATTGATTTATATTACTAATGTAATAGCTCCCAGTTTTCTCTAAAGAAGCAAGCACATCATGAAATCATTTGAACCTTTTTTCCAGCCTAGCACAAACGCATTTTTCATGACTCAGCAGTTTTATTATGTCAGCGATGAGGCACAGAGGACTTCGCACTTGTAAGTCTCTATAATGTTATAAGATGATACCTCAGTGACTCGAAAATCATTTGTTTTTAATCGAGCCAGACCGTAGGTGCTAGCTCATTTAAAAGCAAAAAAGATTCAGCCTGACAGGTTTCCTATTTCCTGGAGTTCAGATTTGCTTTTATTGAAGAGCACAAAAAGGTTTTAATAAGAAATAATAATATTGTTAAAGGAAATAATGCAGAAGTCATTACAGATACTTGGGCTACGGGCTTTGGAATAAATGCTATACACTGAAATCTTTATAAATATCCCTTAGCTTACTGTAAAAAATGATCAGCCATGATGTAAATAAATTTACAAGGTGTCATCAAAAGGGCCTTTTCCCTCCTCAAAGACTCTTATCCTTTTCTAAGTTTGCAACAGTTGTTCTCTAGATTCTCTTCCCTATTATTGTTGGGAAACTGAAAAAAAAAAAAAAAAACACTCCTTAACATTTCCACTTACTGGGTAGCAAAACTGAGATGGCCAAAAAAACTCACATAGCACGTCAGCAGACAAATGAAGGCTGCAATTCCCAAATCATCACTGATAATGCCTTATACTTTATTTCAAACTGCCACCAAATAAATCAGAAACATCTTGTCAAAAAGATATTCTCTTTAACAGATAAATCATAAACTATTCTCAGTGAAAATATTTTTTATGAAAATTCCTCTGCCAGGAAGGATGGCAATATATATGTATGCCTATTACTTTAGTGTTAATCTTCCCCTCAAGACTTTTTTTTATTTTTTACCTTTTCCTCAGAGTCACTATCATATTTAGCCTCCGGGTTTCTGCTGTATCTCTTGACCACTTCTGAATAAAATCTAACATAAAAGAAATCCCTTACCATTCATCCTTTAACACACCTAAAACTAGCTGATATTTTCAAGAGAAGGGGACTAAAAAAATAAGAGGGTACAAGGGGAAAATTAACAAGGACACCGTCAGACAGTTCTTCGTGGTGGATAATCCGGCAGTCACAGCCTCCGCTATGCACCACCTCCTGACTGGGGAGTCAGGCCGGAGGGTCCCTCTGGGGGACATTAGCGAACTTTAGGAAACGAAGGACAAGAGGCCATTTCTGTGGTCATCAGCTCTCAATTGAAATTATCTGTTGGTGGATTCTGTGGTTTAACAAAAAGAATGATTCTACTGAATTTTATTCTGAGTTTTATATAGATTTTTAAAATCAAATAGCTCTGATGATCTCTGTTTTATTTTAAAGTGCTGAAGATACCGTACATGAGATTTCATGACTACTGAAAGACCAGCCATGCAGGGCAGGCACATTTTTATGCTGCAGGTTGTGCACATTCATATATTGAAGTTTCCTCTTCTCCAAACTCCAATCTTTGGCCTGTCTAGGAAATGAAGGCAGTCTAAAATGTGGCCTGTTATTTCTGGATGTTCGTGCTAGATCCAAAAATAACAGAGAGGATTTCAACTCATTGCCAGGAAAAATTTTCTAGTGAATAGACCTACCTGCTAGTCACTTGATTTCCTCATAGCATAAATAAGTTCCGCTAACTGTAAATATCTGGGGTATTGATGAGTGGCCCCTTGTTGGGACTGAAGAGGAAAGTTAGGATAATTCTGACAAAGGGATGCAGTAGAATATTATGCCTGACCTTCTAGTTGACAGTGATTTTCCAGATGCCTAGATGCTCAATTTTCAAATAATTAGAGTTCAGTGACATACACACGGCACTGCATAACAATCTCAAATTAAACAGAGATGATTGAGCTTCTTTCAATGTCCTGGTCTATTCGTGTTATGAAAACATATTAGTCAAGTTAATTCATAAATATATAGATATGCTAGTTAATTCAGACTATTGACTGCAAGGAAATTGGCAGGTAATAATTTAATGAAACCGTCAAATAACCACATTGTTTTTACTTTTCTTTTTACTTAAACTTACTAACAGATGATTCTCGGTTGTTTCCATTGCATGAAATTAAAATTGGCACCAACACACATAACAGATTTTATACGTTAGGCCTCTTCCCACAAACATTAATTGGTGCATAGGGTTTGGAGCACTGTGTGACCTAAGAGAGCTGACAGTGGCATAATGGTCTTGTCTAGAATCTCAGCAAGAAGGAACCATGACTGCTTGATCTAGATTTAGAGTTTACATCATTTATTCCTTCCCATCTTTGCACCTGGCTTTGCTCTTTCAAACTATGGAAATCATAAAAATTTTCCATAATGGCTGGCAAAGTTTACTGATACAGGGATTTTACCTTCTTAGTTTGTACCCCTTTAGATGCAAGCTGATGTATCAATAATAATTGTAATGACTCTAACTACTTATTTAGTTTTAGGGGAAAATGATGTAGTAAATCAGCCATGATAATGAAAAAGGAGTGGACTCTCATTTACTGAGCACTTCCTGAGCTCTGGATAGTGGAGGCAAAATCACCTAAATTTATTTACATATTTGAGCTGAGGGAAGCAATCCTCAGTAAAATTTTGTTAGAACTGCACAGCAGGTGCCGCCAGAGCTTGTATTCAGACACCAGCCTCTCCAACCTGGAGAGCTAGACTAATTTAGAATCTTTTGATCACGATTTCAATTCAATTTTCTCAATATTCACTGCAGCTCTATTGCCTTTTTATTTCTGTATTAGAGAAAGTACCCGGAATACAGACTGAAATAAAGCTGTAAGTTTCATTGTGTGTCAGGATAGGATTTCAGAGTGTAGTAAGAGGAACCATAGATCATTTTTCCATTTTGCTAAAATCAGAGCTTGGGTTCAAATTGATAATATGAACCAAATTAGGGTACAGATATGACAAGATATGCTTTTCTTCCCAAAGACTATTGGATTCCAGTCTCTGAAGAAGCATTTTGCTACCACTTGGTGGCAGTACTTACCAATTAATTTACATCTAAAATATGGTTTTCATTTCTAGTTGGGACTTTTTAAAAACATTTCCTCCTTTCAGTTAATTTTTTTAATGTAATGCATCCAGTTGCATGGGTTTCTCTTTGATTATTATTATTGTGTTAGACATCATTTAGTAATGTCCTTCAGCCTGTCCTAAGGTCTTTGAATTTCTTTTGACAATAATAAAAACCAAACATAATGACAATAGAGAAAATTCTTTAATTCAGTGTCAGAGAAGATGTCAGAGAAAAGATTATTAGGGATGTTGATTCTGTGCTCAAAAACTGGGGTGACAAGGCCCAGAATGAACAAGGGCTTCTGAAACCAGATTAGGAGACTTAGAAGCGCTCCATTTTACCTTATTCCTATGAGTTTACATCAATCAAAGAATTTCACACATACCATCTCTCATCACACAACCATTTCACAAAAGAAGCAGAAATTTTTGAGATATTTTGTCTATGATGGACTTCGACAATATATACAGCTAATAGCAAAAGCAAGATTCAAACCCAGAACTATCTAACTTTGTGTATACTCTTCATTACCTAGTGCTGCCTCAGCAACGATTCTATTATAATGCCCATGTGAAGATGCACTTAAGGAAATGGTTAATCTTCAAGACCAAAAAGAATTTTGAATTTTAAGAACACTCACCTCCCTGATAAAAAGTAGAAATGAATTTCTGAAGACTGTATGAAGAATGCGTTTTGTTTAGCTTTAAAGATAGGTTGAAAGTTGAGGTGATCTATTAAAATGAGCTAAAATTTAAAAAATTGAAGTGGTATTTATTTTAAATAATTACATGAATCTACCTGAAAGAAGAAGATGAGTTATTAGAATTTAGTGTAACAATTAGCTTCTTAGAACATGTTACAGTGAAATAGTTATAAGACTATTTTCAGAGATGAAAAGTGATGGAAGCTAAGTAGAAGTCTCCATTGGTCATCTCTGTATAGATGCACCAGTTTGAATGGGTATTCAGGCACCAAACTACCTCTCTGTAAGATAAGGAAGCCAGCTGGGACACTACAGTATCTGGTTTTAGTATAACAACAACAACAACAACAACAACAACAACAACAACAAAACAGATGTATTGAAAGAGGCAGAAAGGAAAGTGTTGCCGGCATCTTTTATCCCTCAACTTCAAGCAGCATGAAAAGAGATGCCTTCCATGTGGTGCAGGGAGACGAAATTAAGTCCAGGCCTTAGAATTGGAACTCAGTAGCAGCCCACCAATGTGAAACCCAGTGTTAGGCAGAGCCTTAAACTCCTGCCCCCAGGCTGGTATGTGCATACTGAGCCAGTGGAACTATACTAACCAGACAGCCAAGCAACTGCTTCTGCCACCTCTCCCCAGTCTCAGGCAGCAGAAAGGGGAGAAGGACTCTACCTGCTGGAGAACAGAGCATGAGAGCCCATGAAAGCTAACACGAAACTTTGCTCTGGAGCTCAGCACCAGGTGCCAAGTAAGACCGAGGACCAGAAAGAAAGCAAATATCCCTATACTTAGGATGGAGCTTGTACATAGAGTCTCTAGAGACATTTGTCCTGGTCTGATAGACTCATATTTTGGGTTACACCGCTGACAGCTGCCGGGTGATACAGGCCTGAGTACACCATGGAGACTGCATGGGTCCTTGTAATGGTGTGACCAAGCCTTGGAGCTGTCGGACCGCCTCCACCATCACCCCACACTTGGGCAGGCAAGATATCATGGAACAAGACTTTTTGCTGAATTAGGAAAGTATAGCAAGCACGGACCAGTGTGGTGGAACTCATTGTCAGGCTGCTGAAATTCGACACTGGGCAGATCCTAATGGCCACCAACATGGATGGACAGAGCCTTTTGAAATGGAACAGCCTCAGTGCTAGGTGGATCCAGGGTGTCCAGCACACTGGACTTCTATTCTGCCAGCTACCCGGAGCTGGTTGAAATAGTCTTGGGCCACGAGGGATAAGACCTGCAGTAGTAGGCAGCCCAAGTAAAATGGGCCTTGGTTCTAACTCAGTGTTGTTCTAGTCTCGGTCACATGGAAGATCAAGGTAGAGCATAACACTGTGGCATTGGGGATGGCACTTGTATCACAGTAGCTTGGAGCTTGTCCCTAGGAAGTGAATTTTCCCAGAGCCATCAAAAATCCTGGTGCCCAAACACAGGCCAGTGACTATGAGGCATCCAGGTCTCCCCCGGCCTCAGAGGCAGCCTTGCAGGAGAAGACTACCCATTGAATATAATCCACCAGTTCATGCTGACTATATACTTGGGCCTGGTTCATATTCTAGGGCTGAAAGAGTGACAATAAAACTACAGGTTTGCACCATATTTGGACTTAGGCCATCATCCTATGCTGAGACAGTGGAAGTGACTACAGGCTCCCAAAATAAACAGGTTACTGTGTCTGAAAACCTGGGCACAAAACCACAGTAGGAACACTGTAATAAATATCACCACCTTCACTGCCCACGTGACCCTGCAAACTAAAAAGAATCAAAAATTTGGGGGAACCATAACTTTACTCAATAGTCAAAACCAAGTGATAGAAAACGAACACACAGTGACCAGTGTGGGTGACTCTCACATGGAGAATATAAAATAGTTGTCCTACAGAAACTAAACAACCTCCAAGAGAACAGGGAAAAATAATTAATATTCTAATAGAGAAACTTAATAGGGATGTAGCAATTTTAAAAATATCAGACAAATTCTTGAGCTTAGGAACACATTACATGAAGTTAAAAATGATAGGAGGTATCAATAACACCAGAGATCAAATGAAAGAATTAAGGAGTTTGAAAATAGTCTATTTGAAAATGCAGTTGATGGGGGAAAAGAGTAAAGTAAGCTTATTAACACTCTAGAACAGAATGAAAATAAAAGTATATTAAATTATTTGTATCCAAGAGGAAGTCAAGAGCGCCACAGAGATAGCAGGCTTGTTCAAAGAGACAAACCAGAAAGCTTCCCAAAGCCTGAGGGTATAAATATCCAAGTACCGGAAAATTAAAGGTCACTGTTGACATTTAACTCAACCAAGTCTACCTCAAGGCACCTTATGAACAAGGTCTGGAAGGTGAGTTGGAAAGTTAAGTTTCTGTAGAATGCAAGAGAAAAGCAATACGTAACATATAATGGTGTTTGAACTAACCTTGCAGGTTTCTCAGAAATAACTTTACAAGCCAGGGGAGACTAATGAAAAAAATAAGCCAAAACAAAGCAAAAAACACTGGGCATGGTAAAACAGCACTCTCAAAGACAGAGTAGGAAGATCATGAATTCTGGCCTAGCCAGCGCAACATAGCTACTCTTAGTGTGAAATCCTCTCAAAATTAAATAAGGAGCTAAGGATGTAGCTCAGTGTAAAGGCCTTGGGCTTGGTCCCCAGTACAAAAATTATTATTATTATTATTATTATTATTATTATTATTATTATTATTATTTAAACTATAGGGAGAAACAGGGGAAAGTGTTGAATTTTTAAAAATTAGTATATCTTTTGTCTTCCTTTCTTGTTGCTTCTTCTCTCAGCTGTATGATTATGATCACGCTAGTTATACTACTACTGCTTCCAAACACATTGTTACAATCCAAAGAATCTTAGTAAGTTTGAATAGCACCCACAAAGCAAAGTATTATAATATGCAAGTAAGAGTCAAAATATTAAAACACACCACTGGAGCAAATCACTAAACTTCCATACAACCCAGCAAAGTCACATCCAAAGGAAATGAGCTCAGTATCTCACAGGAACACCTGTGCCACCATGTTCATTGTAGCACCACTCACAATAGCCAAGAAATGGAAACAGCACAGGTGTTCACTAAAGATGAATGGATGAAGAAACGAGACATATTTATATAAGAGAATACCATTTAGTATTAAAAATACTTTCCCAGACATTCTCGTAATCTCTGTCTGCCAAAGGTTTTATTGTCTTTTTTCTTTTTAAGAAACATGTCTTAGATGATCTCACCACAAAAGAATAAGTATGTGACATAATAGACATGCTATTTAGACATGCTAATTTTACTATTTCACTCTTTCCCTGCCTCTCCTTGTGTTTGTGTGTGTGTGTGTGTGTGTGTGTGTGTGTGTGTGTGTGTGTATGAAATTATATAAGGGGAAGAAATAAATCAATAGTGTTTCTCAATTTTCAAAACATACGACTGACATATATATGACCAGAATGAATGAAAAACAGAGACCCGTTTTTTGAGTTTTTGAAGCTGAAAATATTCCTATTGGATGGATGCATATGTATATATGATTTTCTATCCTATAACTATATATCATCATTTGTCAACTAGGTAGACATTTAAAGAATTAGACCTAGGGCTTAAAATAAGTGAATAAAATACAGCACAGTGTTTAAAAGAGTGCATTCTTCAAATCAGACAGACATGGACTTTAAATTCTGCTGAGCCATTACTAGTGGCACCTGTAGCAGCTACATGAGTGCTTGGAATTTCAACTTATGCATCGATAAAATGGATATAGCATCCCAAGTATACTTGCACTTTTGTAACAGATCTTTTAAGAGAACTTTGATAATGCTTGTGATGTTCTGGTTGTATTTCTAATATGCAATAAAACATAAATAAATTGAGCAATTTAATATTACTACCACTGTATAATACTTTTGAGTCTGTGATAAATTTAGACCGATGAAAACATTCTTGAAGAAATATTTTCTACATTTATTTTTGGTTTTCATTTACAAAATCTTGCTTCAGTCAAACTTGTGTGGCCCTCAGGCTCCAAGTGCTCTTTTTCTCTCCTTGGTAGCACTGAGCTTTCCCACATACTCGAAGAACACTGGAGCATCACTGTTATCTCCAGTCTCTGAGCCTCACAATGCTGAGCTGCAATTCACAAGACTTCAACTCTTATAAACAGTCTACCTACCAGACAATAACTACCAAGTGTATTAATTTCTGTTTGATACAAGTTTCTCGAATGTTGCAAGTAACATCTGCCTCTGAATGCAGTATTTCAAAGCAAATGTCATATCTAAAGTGTGTCCACGCCCCAAGAGAACAAGAGAATAGCACAGGATGTTGGTCATCATGACAGCTCTGTCTATTTTTAGCTCTGCCTAAAATCACTTTGCAATTCAGTGTGCACACAGCCAGATGTAAGGCAGTCAATGAAAGAAATCCAGCAGGCTTATTTTCAGCTTCAAAAACTCACAAAATAAGCCTCATTCCTTTTTCTACTCACTTTTTAGTGTTCTATCAGAATTCAGAAACACTTCTGATTTTTCTTCTTCTTCATGTATCATTGCACCCAATTAATTACTGTGACCTCATCATTCTCTATCCATAATGGCGTTTACTTCATTCAAGACCTAACTAGCCCTTACTCGGATTATGTAGGAGCTTGAAAGTGCCCCATCCTTGTCTGATGTCTCCCTAATCACCTTTCATTTTTACCCAAAACGTGAATTTCTCTCCCTTTTTCTATTCTGTTTTAATGGCTCTGCAATCTTGTCAGGACGCAGACAGCCCCAATTCAATTTGCAAAGTAGTTGCCTGTTCAACTTCTATGTCACCGCTGATTTAAGTAATCCACACACCCTCAATTTATCATTTTTGCTTAAACCATTTTTTTCACTTAGAAAGTTAATGCTTATTCTTAATTTCCAGTGTCAATCACAAATGCTCTGATCAGATATGCCATCTTTTTTCTTAATCATCATAGTACTTCTTTAAGGTCTTATTACACTTTGAATCATACTATTTATATTTATTTTCTATAGCAGTAGATATTAATCTATTTAAGGAGCAAATAATTTTGTATTTATCTTTCTGACCATCACTAATATAGTACTTTCATTTGGAATAATTTGGTCTCTGGATACTAGTCATGAGCATTGACTAAGGAACAGAAGGGTCAGGTCCTCAGTACAATATTTAATAGTCACTCAATGCCCAATGATTACTTTTTGGGTAATGTAATAAATACTGTAAATTCTCACGTTTCACTAACATTGCTCTATTAAAGACACCCTAGTGACCACGCCCTGACTTGGGGAATACTTTCCTCATGGACTTCGATGGCTCTCTCTCGATTAATTCATCTCCTACTACTCTTCCTACTATCAGCCCTTCTGCCCCCGTTATTGGATTCTCTCCCCCACTACTATTCAAGCAGGTAGTCCTAAAATTGAATTCCCTCTTCAGTGTATGGATTTTGTGGTTTTAGCTAGTACTCTCGTGCCAACAACTTTTCACATCTGTGTGTTCAACAATGATCTTTATTTGAACTCAAAAACTGTATTTACCTATGAGTTTTAGTCTTAAATATGCACTTTGATAGTATCGGTTATTGTACCCAGTGGTAGAAAGCTGCTGTTTGACTGCTCAGAATTCATCTATTCATTTACACATTTTCTATTGAGGGAACCATCCATCCCTCCCTCTTGGTCAGATAATTCTTATTTCCCATAGTCGTGTGACTCAGGTTTAATAAATACAAATCTTTCACAAATTGCTTCAGATCTGGCCACATGCCTTCTCTAAGGTCAGTCAGAGAAAAAGTAAACAAATTTCAGAAATTCCCTACATCAGTCACAGGCGCAGACTTTTTCTACTGCTTCTAAGCATGGTGATGGCCTGACACCAGACCTTCTAGGAGACGTCATGTGAAAACTAATATTAAAGCCAAGCATTAGAGTCAGATACTAGGATGCCTCACAACAATCCTTCACACTCCGGGTGTCCTCATCTCTGCCATCTTCCTCAGAAAATGATTTCCTCCTCCAACACGTCTCCCCTCTGGAAATGGCACAGACATTTACTTTGCTCTTGTCCTTGACATCCGAGTCTACTTCTGGACACCCCCTTAATTCCTTCATACACTGTATTCAGTGAACCAACATTTTTTGTCTTTTTGTCTACAGAATATATCTGAACCGTATCTGTGTCTCTGCACGTCATTGCTTTAACTATATTCCAATCCACTGTCGTCTGTCATTAGTGTTACCGAGTGTCTGAATTGTGCTGTCCATCCTCACTATTATCAAATCCACTTTGCTCTGAGCTGGTTCCTTCCATATTTAAAATCATTCAATGTTATCCCAAATAGTTACATGGCTTATAAAGTCTCTCATAATCTGCCTATCCTCCAGCCTAATCCTGCTTTGACTTCTCGTGAGCTGTCTTTCTCTCTTTCTCTCTCTCTCTCTCTCGATTTTGGGGCAGAGTCTACGCTATCGTCCAGGCTGGTTCAGAAATCATGATGTAACACAGAGTGGCCTTTAACTCACAGCCACTTTCCTGCCTCAGTCTCCCAAGTGCTGACCTCTCTCTCAATTTGTAAAAACTCATCAAATGTATTCCATCTCGAGGAATTAGCATATGCTATTTCTTTTACCTGAAATAATTCTATTCTTCTCTACCTAGATAACTCCTACTGATTACTCAATTTTCTACCTAAATTGTTTTTTCATAAAACACTTCATTAAATTAGTAAACTGAGTTCCTACTTTAAACTCTTATGCACTCTTAACTTTTTCTTGCAGCAAAGTAATTAAAGTCACGTGTACAATTATTTATTTAATGTTTACCTACTCTCCATAGAATACAAATATCTGGAAAAGGCAGGAACTTTATTCTCTCACTTATTATATGCTTAGTACGGTAAACAAAGGCAGACTATGGAGTAGGTACTTTATGAATTAATGAATCAAAGCTATATATTGTCTACAGTTAACTTGTTTTTTGCCCCTCTTGAAGTGTGCCTCCATTTTTGTTTTCCTGATTTCAATATACTTATTCTTTTTAACCCAGATGGTCTGCCTCCATTTCTATACACCTGTATTTTTCACAGCCTGACTTCAATCAAGACTCACTGAATTTCCTTATATATTTCTTAAAATGCATCCTTTTCATTGACACTCCTATTGATATTGCCTTGACTCTGACTCTTTTAATACTACAGATGTTCTAATTCACATTGCTGCTTAGCCAGTTTTTAAAAATAAATTGACTCTGGTCACTCCCATCCTCAAAACCTCTAAAGAATCTTAGTACCTGTTAATTTTTAAAGCAGTATATAACCCAAATGCCCCTGTGTAGTATTCCAATTTCTGGCAGTTAGGTGAGGCTTACTTCCGGAGGAACTCTTCTTTCTATGTACATTGTGCCTGGAAACCAACATTCCCATCGCCATTCTTGTCTGTCATGGGCCAGGACATGTCCCCCCCCCCTTCCCCCCGATCTGTCCTTCTGCCCTCACCTTTCAACTAGTGCTCCTGACTTCATTTTCCTAGGCCCATCACCAAAAGTTGATCTTTCACAAAATCATGTCTCCCCATTCCCCTCTTTGCACATCTACTGATTTTGTTTGAATTTGCAATTTATTCTATATTGAAATATATAATTTTTTGGATTTAGTAGGATGTGATCTAGCTTGGTTAGGAGTGATTCCTCTGAAATGAAATTGGAAGGGTTCATTTTCCAGGTCTATAGCATTGAGAAAGTTACTTAAATTATTTTTGGCACAATTTCCCTTTTACTTAGATGAATAAGAGTATGTATCTGATAGGATTACTGAAAATATTAAACAAAGTAGTAAGGGTAAATCACTTAGAAGAATTGAAGCTCTCAAGATACTCCTTACACGTGTATCTCTCCACACACTTGAGATTAGAGACCAGCGTATTATCCATATTCTAATCCTCAGCAAGGTGCTTATTACTTATAACTACTATAATGTTTATTATAATAATTACTTATTACAAGCAATAAGTTAGTTGTAATAATTACTTATTAAAATGGTCCATTGGAGAGTTTTTATATCTTGAAGCTTTGTTTTCCTAAAGCTACCTTGATGAGCACAGTCTTGATAAAAGAGCAAATATTCAGGGAAGCAAAGAAGGAGGGTAACAAAGGATCAGAATTTCAAAAAAGGGAAATTATCAGATAAAAATGTCAATAATATTAAAGTTGAGCAACACAGAGAAATTTTATACAAACGTGATGAAATCTTATGGCAAATTCTGGGTAGAGATTAAAGTGTGTTATTAACAAAATACAGCTTTTGACAGAATTTTTTTCTAGGTTCTCATGGGCTAAGAGCTTGCCAAACAATGAGGTGTGGCCAGGTACTACTGAAATCAGTTCCATATGTTGGAACAGAACCCTAGGCTTGTTCATTCAATCTTCCTTCACCATTTACGTATATGGGGCAAGGTAATAAACTTCTTTGGGCTTCATTTTTGAAAGAAGAATGTTGTATTGGATGGAACCTTGACTCCCTTTGGGCTCTGATATCCTCTGATGACTAATATTTGTAGCTCTCTCTTTTTTTCCCTCTCCCTCATTTGAAGCAGATATTTTTTCCAGTATCTACTATGACATAAGTCATGGTTCTCAGACACTGAACCTATCATTTAAAAATGGAATTTCCCAATATTTTATAGGAACAAGGAGACTAATGTTACCACATTACTATGGGATAAACAGTATCAACTCAGGTGAGTGTCAACCCTTGGCCATGGGGCAGAACACATGTAAATAAATGTTATTTCCTTTCTTAATATGAAAAATTCATTATTCAACATCAAGATAGAGTATATGCTATTTATGAAGCCTTTTCAACTTCTCTATATAGCTATCATCAAAACCTAATCTGATGAAAAAATTCCTGTTATATCACCAGTGCACTGACCTGATCATATGTTGTGGTTTTATGCACACACACACACACACACACACACACACACACACACACGCACTTATTTGTAGAAAAGTTTGAACTCCTCTTAAAATATCTTAAAGTTGTTGGGACTAATTTGAGTCTTGTCTTGTGTAAAATTTTTAGTAAATGTTTGTTAATAAATGGGTAAATGGGTGAATTTCAGGTTAGGAGGATAGGTGGGAAAGATAAACCCTTTTTCTCAAACAGTTTTGGTGTTTTCCAGATGGTGCTTGCATATTCTAAATAAAATGCTCCAGCAAGTCTTTGATTTCATCATTTAGCCAGAAAAGTTAAACTGCTTTTGCCGTGAGAGCTAGTCACCTTGCAGCCCATTCTGGGAAATGCTGTACTGTGATACTCAGCATTTCTGGTATCTCCACCAGCCAAACAACTCGAGTTCTTAGTGTACTAACAACTCAAGTTATCTTCAAGGCTGTCTTTTTCTATTGTCCATATCTTAACAAAACAAATTAGAACAATCACTTCTCTAAATTAGAAAATGTATCCAGACAGAAATAGTATAATAGACATATTATATAAGCCACAAATGCAAACCACATACATAACGATTCCTCCTAGCATTCACATCAAGAGACAAAGGCAAAATGAATTTAGTGATATAGTTCATGCAACCCAACAAATAAAATATTTTCACTTTTACATCAACCTAAGAGCATGAGGTATTTTGCTATGTTTTTCCCATATTCAGTTTTTGAAACCCAGCGTGTATTATATGTTTTTATTTTCGGCACATCTTAATTCAGATCAGCTATACTTAAAATGCTTACTAGCCAGCTACACGTGGCAAGTGGCTACTCCCTTCCACTATGCAAATATGGACGACATTCACTTCCAGTAATGCTCTTAAGTCAAGAACAAGCAACCTCGTTTCCAAATACCTTATCAGCCAGGAAATTCAGTGCTTCCTCAATTAGCTATGTTCTGTGAGAATCTGAGAGGGTATTTGCTCTGAACTTATTTTCTGAAAACTTGTCATGCAAGAGCTCCCAAACTTGCATCTTTTACCATTTCTATTTCACTATTTTATAAAGCCTCTTGTCTCTAAGAGGGTGTTCAGAAGAGATGAGAACCTAAGACAGTTGCTGATGCACATTGGCGAGAACTTGTCAAAAGATATTAGTAAAGCCGTGAGTTGAAGTTACATGTTTTTCTCCAAAATAACTCTTCTTTTGAGAAACTCATTTAATTCTATGTAATTGTATTATAAAGGTAGTGAATAATACTTACTTTCTGTGCTATTTTAATTTCTTAACTTCATACCAAAATCTCAGCCCAACCTGCTACAATTAAGAACTCTGTTATATCCGTAATCAGAAAAAATTACGGAAAAGAGCACCTTTTAAAATGTGGTACTTCTTAATGGCATTTATCGTATATTTTTTAAAATTTTGCTTCTTTTTCAAAAGAGGACTGACAAAAACATAATATATACATAAGTATTTGTTTTTAAATCATAGAGTGAATATGTTAATTTTTAATTCTATATATTTTGGTTAAAAATAAAATAACAAATATTCCCATTCCTTCTTTAATCGCAGCTTGATAAATGAGCTTCAGATTTGTTTTTGAAGTTTCTTGAAAGCAGCTGATCTGCTTAGACAATGAATGGCTGTTGTGGGTTGGAAATATTAGGTAATTTCTAAAAGTTAGCTTCTATTTTCCACTTGGTGTGATCAAATGCTATGGACGGTAAGACAATGTTTGTTTGTTAAGGTGTTTCTTTGGAACTCTCAAACGGGCAGAAACTCCAGAATTCTGTTGAAATGCTTGTTCTGCTTCTGTCAATGTTATGATGTACCAGGAATTTGTGCTTATTCCTGCTAAGTTTTGGGTAGTAGTCAACATTTTCATTTTAGTTAAGCGCTTACCTTGGGCATACTTAGATATTCAGAGAATTGCAGAATGTTAGACTCAGAATGAAATGAGTTGGACTCTTGCTCTAGTTCCTAGCTAACTAGCTATACTGAATTCCTGAGTTTGAGTTTGCTTACATATAAAATGATAAATTTATAACAAATTATTACTGAGTTTGATTCAGTAGCACAGGCCTAAAATTCTAGCACCTGAGATACAGGCAGGAGGATGACTGCAAGTTCGAGCCCAGCCTGGGCAACTCAGTGACTTGGAGAGACCCTGTCTCATGATTAAAAAAAAAATGACCAAGGATATAGCTCAACGCAAAGGTCCTGAGTTTGATCTCTAACAACATGTCAAACAATAATGTCTTTTTCAAGTCTCTGTCTGATTTATACATACCATGTCACTTAGTTGTAACTCATACCTATCAGGACAAAAAAAGAGACACTTATTGACATTTTCAGTACCTCCCAAAGCAGGATCCTATCCTTTGCTTACCCTCAGCTACTCATCAGTGGACTCACACTAAACAAGACAACTACAAGGCAGGGAAGACCTCTGTTGCCATTGGTCAGTAAATGTGAAAAACTCACTTCCTTCTCAAATATATTCTTTCTTCCATTTTTTTTCTTTTTTGAAGCAGGGTCTCACCTTGTAGTCCAGGCTGGTCATGAGCTTACTCTGTAGCCCAGGCTGGCCTTGAACTCATGGCAATCCTCCTGCCTCAGCATCTTGAGTGTCTGTCTCCCATTTCTTTCTCTCCCAACCGTCCTTTATCTACCCAAAGACCTTACTACGTATTTACCTTCTCCCTTTCTTCTCTATTATTACTGTTGGCATCCAAACATCTTCCAAAACCTCCACGAAATATAAAAATCTTCCCTGACTCCAAACCGACGGATGTATTCCCCTACAGAGTCCCCTTCTTGAGGTTCTGTCCTCTGTGTTAATACTTCCAATATTTCCACGTGCTCCTTTCCAGTTCTTCCTCAGTGCACTTTAGATCAGCTTATGTTACTGTTGCTTCACTTCGACTTTTGCTAAGTAAACAACCATCGCCTCATCTTGCATAGAAGGTCTTTCCCTTTGAGCTTCTAGGAGATTGCAATCTTCCTACTCCCTGAATATTTTGGGAACCAAAACTTTGTCTCTTTTCACATGATCTTCATCCCCTGAACACTGTAGTAACAAGATACTTTGTTTCATTATGTGCAGCCAATCATGGATATTTAAATATCTTTTATTATTTACAGATTGTTCCACATTTAGACTTGTGGCATGGCTGTTTCTTCTCGGCTCTAGACCTACCTGTCTAAAGTCTACAGAGGCTTTCCACGTGGACATCTCTCAGGTATCCCTGCCTTACAAGTTTCAAATACTTTCTTGATCTCTCTCTTCTCTCTCTCAAAGTGCTTTCTTTATTCTAACTTTCTACTAAAAAGTGCAAGTGGAAATATTTTTCTACTGTCTGACCTCAAAATGCCAGAATCTTTTTATTATTACAATTTTTATTGCTAATTCCAACATTTTATTAAATTTGGTTTTTGCTTTAAAAATTTCCTCCATTTTTATTAGTATGGATATATGGATACAATAGTCACATTAAACTTGAGAACACTGTGCACATATGTATCACAAAGCTTAACTTTCCCTTCCCACCTCTTTCTCACTGTCCCAGCCACTCTTTCTTCCTTTCTGACTCCCAACATCTCACTTATTTGACTCTATTATTTGTCTACACTCTGGTTTTTCATATTGGAAAATTCAGGAGCTATTGGTTACTCTGAGTTTGATTCACTTCACCAAGCATAATGGTTTCAAATTGTATCCAATGGATATGATCAGAATGATTTTTAATATGTTATTGTGCAATAGCATAGGAACAAATAGTCTTGTCACTTGGTATCTGAAATATCTGTGCTTCTTTTATTTTCGTGATAGGGTCTGGCCTCGCTTTGTGGTTCAGGCTGGTCCTGAACTCACTATATGCCCCAGGCTGGTTTTGAAAGTGTCAATCTGCTGACCTGAGTCTCCCACCTCAGCCTCCCATGTGCTATGACTACAAGTGTGCACCACCTTGTCCCGTTTATGTGGTAGTGGGGATTCAGGCTCAGGGACTTGCCCATGCTAGACAAGAGTTTTAATCACCGAGCTATGCCCTCAGCCCCCTTATATGTTTATTACCTCAACTACTGTTCCGGGGAACCATAGTCCGTACATGCTACTAGCCTCCCACATTGACTGTTGGCTTCTTAACTTGTCAAACTCCAATATCTTTTCCAAACTGCAGCCACAGAACAAGCATCATTCAACACAAATATGTAATTTTACTTCATTTCTTGCTTAAAATCTTTTGCTGGATCCCCTTAAAAATCAGTGGGATATCGGATTGGAACTATGTGCACAGAGCGTGAAGGGAAGGGCTGTTAAACGACACAAGAGTAGATCACTTTGTTAACGTGTGTGAAGCCCTGAGTTCAATCTGTAGTGCCACATACAAAAAAGAATAAGTAAAAAATTAAAAAGCTTTAAGTAACTTTTACCTTTTCTTCCCCTTCTCTCTCCCCCATTGCCTCTCCTCTCATCCTGCCCCTCACTTGCCATGCGCCAATCACCCTAATTCCCAATTAAGTGTCTCTATCTCAAGATCTCTCACGCTGTTCCCCCACTGGAACAGTGCTATTCCTCCTCTTGGTCTGGCTAATGCCTCACGATCCTTCAGAAAAATACCGCTCCTTCAGAGATGCTTTTTCTGATTTCCCATTATAAATAAAATTCTTTCATTTTTCTATAATCCTGTATATATCTTTTTGTTCAAGAAGGCAGAATCTACAATTTTAATCTTTGCCTCATTGATTCGTTGTCTATGTTCATTTTAAATTAAGCTTCAGGATATCAGAGATGGCACAGTCATCACATGAGAATCGACATTTGTTGACAGATTCTAATAGGAAAGAGAACAGAGGAGAGGGAGAGCCAGGTCAGGAGAAGGAACCAGGAGCCCAAATCTCATTCCCCCAACACTCTCCTTTTTTGTCCACTACCATTTTCTTCTTGACCCATCCACGCAGGTGAAAACCATGAAGGTCGGGCCCATGAAGGGTCTTTTCCACGGACCTCTCCAATGCCTCAGCCCCATCTCCATAAGCCTCACCCCAGGGGTCCCAGGATGTGAACTAGGCCCAATACTTTCCTGAGCTTTCTCTGTCGTTATTTGATTTACACATCTCCGCGACAGCTTGGATACTTCCCAGGTTCCCACTCCTAATTCTGCATTTTTTTTTAACAAAGTGCTCATCTTTAAAAGGAGCCACTTTCCTGCCTTCCTATTTATATTCCTTTCTTTTCTTAGTCTATGGAAAACCTGGCTAATTATGCAGAGTTCTTTTTCCCCTAAAGCTTAAACTAATTTCTTATTTTCCACCACAGAATGACGGGCTGGCAGTTCTATACACCATATTTCTTCCACTCCAGAAAATTTCACAATCAGTTAAACAGGAAAAGGGTAAATGTACATCTTTATCAGTAGAGCCAGGACCTCTCACAAATATAATTAACTGTGCAGAAAAAATAAAATATCAAGCAGATAAAATGTCTAAGAAATAAGTTGGCATGATAAGCTGTCCTCCATTAGCACCGGGCCATCTTGGTATTTTAGCAGACCAGACAAGAGGCAATCATAGCAACTACAGATTTTGTTTTGTTTTGTTTTGTTTTGTTTTAAAGAAAGCACTAACAGCAACACACTCGTAGTGGATGAGGATGCCCAACAGGAAGGAAGAGAAATTTTTCCAAAGACTGTTAAGTAACTGAATGAAAGATTGACACACGAAGGAATTTCTGAAATCATCAGACATGGCGCATGGCTACGGACACACCAAGCATGTCTAAGGCAACACACGTTCAGAAAGAGCCTCAGAAACAGCCTACTATCTGGCACCCAAATTTCCCAGGGCACAGAACAAATCCACTTCTTCGTATTTCCTTGCCAGTAATGTGGTCTTTGTTGTTAATGTCTTACGCATTCCGTTCTGTTCCACCTCTTTTTGCAATGGTTTTCCTTGTTTTAAAAAAATATAATTATTAAATATTTTGAACATGATCAATGCATAAGACTTTTTGATCTTAGGGTGTTTCTGCTCCAAAAGTGGCAAGAAAATTACAACTGAACTTGTAAATTTTGCATGGGAGAGACTTTGAATTTATAGTTGATTTAATATCAATTGTTCAAATAAATCTTAGAGTCCCTCGTTACATTGTTCCTTACAACAAAACAAAACCCATCCAATGCAAAGCAGCAAACAAACTAGAATTAAGTTTCATCTTCCTAAACTTTTCAATTATCTTAGTCAAATAAACTAGATGGATGATTTTTATAACAGCATAATAATAATTACTTCTAGAGGGAAGTAGGGAAGTGATTTATATTATCAGTTATAAATGTTTTCAATTAACATTCTATTAACACTACTTAAATTTTTTGAGTAGTATACATGTCTCTACTACAAAATTTGTAATGTTTTTAAAAGTATTTTATGTGGCTTAAATATTAAAAAGTAAGGTATTCCAGCTAGATGATTTTTGCTTATATTTGTATTTTTAAAATTCATTTATGTCAAATATGCATAAAATAAACTTCCATACTAAATATATCAGAGAAAGTTCAAAGATAGCAACTACAGCTAGATACATGTGGAAATCATAATAGAGTTAAAATATAGATAACTAGATTGATGAAGAATTAAGAACAATTACTCTCCTGGACACATGTAAGCTCTGAATTTGATTGGCGACTTGTTTGTATACAGTATAAAACAGCCAGAATCCCTAAGAGATAGGAAGATTTAAGTTACTCTCTCTTCTAAGGAATCACCAACACTACATAAGAATACACACTTAACAAGCGTGGGGCATTCTGAGAGCCAGTCAGTTATGATTACTAAGTGGAGTTCCAAAGAAGGTCAAGATATTCTGAATTATTTCCAAATCAGGGTGCTAGGTGCCTACATTCAGCACTTGTTGCATGTCGGGATGATTTTAGTTTCAACCCAGGAAGTGCTCATCTTTTACCTTCCCCATGCCACGTGTGTGCACCCGCACCCACACCACTCTTCCTTTATGCGATCTAGTTTTATCCCCTACTCTTATTATTGATTTTATAATCTGATCTTAAATCACTAGTTCTAAGTCCTTTGCGCTGTCATCCCTTACCTGTAGAAATTGGTTTGATGAGATAAATGATACTGTGAGAAGAGCTAGAATCTTAGGGTATGGTATATGTATCATAGGCATAATTGCAGTTGAATTTATGATTAATGCCATCATTTTAAGTTCTTAGAACAAGTCACATGGGAAAATGACATTGCCCTGATTTTAATATTACCTGATTAAATAACCATTGACCTTAAGTAGATATCTTTCTTGCCTAAAATTCAGAAACTATGTTCTTTATGAAGCTGTCAAAATTAGAAATAATAATATATACAGTATCTTCTGGAAGTTAGTTAATAATTAATAAAAATATTTCTAGCATAATTTCTATAAGAGAAACCTGTCAAGTCGCCCTTGCTCCCAAGGTTATTACATTTTTGCCAGGATCATGCAGTGTTATCCAGTGTTTTAGATAATGAGCTCATAGAACTTAGAATTGATTCTTAGTAGTCTTAATACTGCTGCTAAAAATCATGGACACTAATTAAGGCTGTAGTAAGCACTGTCGAAATCTAGATATTGATGAATTTGTGAATAGTACAACTTGTAATAAATAGTGCTTCAAGAGCTAAGTGAGCAGCCCAAGCAAACCATACAAGTTTCCAAAATAGTCTTTACCAAGGATATGAATTTGTACTTTCATTTTTACTTTCTGAGAAGTATTTAAATTGTTTAAATTTTTTGGAGACTTTGTTCCATAGAAGAAATAGTGACACCATTTTCCCACTATTTGACTTGCTAAAATGATATATTCCTAATATCTGGTTATTGAATTTCCTTATGTTAGTTTTAATTTCCTTTTCCCATTCAAAAAAAAAAAAAAATAAAGCAGGTGTGATTTATAAGCACAGCTATTTCTTCTTTTAGTTTTAGGCTAAAAATTTACATGACTTCTCTAATGTAGATATTTTATTAGTAGTAATTACATTGTGAAATATTAGTAATGTTTATCCCCAAATTATATCTAAAGCCACTAGACACATGACAACAAAAAATCAGTCAAACCGAAGTTGGTTAAGGATTCTGGAGAAACGTGGAGAGCCCTGAACCACTGCTGGACTCTGGGTCCCAGGGAACCGTGGGATAGCAGGAGAGTAACAGGAGGGGAGGGAACTGCTGCTGCTCCCTGAAGCCTAGCTCAGTATGCATACTCTATAAGCCCTGCTTTCTGAGCTCCCTAGCTACCCCAAGTTTATGCATTGACACAGTTATACTGAAAGAATTGCATGAATCCAAGCTGATGGTCACTTAATTTGAATAAAGCGTGTACAGATTAGAATTACAGTCATGAGAATTGCATGGTTTTGTACCTCACAGAGGAAAGCAGTCACACAATTTCTCCTGTCCTAGAAATATGCTAAACAAGAATGTGTATATACGCCATCATCTACCTATATGGATATCACACATTTGGTATGCTGAAACGTCAAACTCTAACATACCCACAAGATAATTTCACTAGATTACTCAAGCTAATAACTCAAATATTTTAACCAATATAGGGTCTAGTTATTTTAGTATAGAAACACCACTGGAATATTTCTGATTTGGTGTGTATATATATATATATAGTGGGTGTATGTATGCACACACACAAGGCCATTCACTCACACAATGAACATCCATAATTTGGACATCTCAAATCTGAAGTGCTTTAAACCCTGGAAGTGTTTGATTGCTTATATAACACATCAAGTAGAAAATTCCAGATCTGACATCATGTAACAAGTTACAGACAAAAGGCAGAGTCACTAAGATATTCAATAAATTACCCTCAAGCTATGTACGTGGGAATACATAAATACAAATAAACCAATTTTGTGTTTAGATAGTTTGAATTCCTTTCTCCAGTTATGATATAGTTGCTCTTTATGTATAGGCAACCATCTCAAAATCTGAAAAAAAATCTGAAATTAAAATATCTATTTAACCAAAGTATTTCAGATATGGGATACTAATCTCTCTCTCTCTTTTTCTCTCTCTGTATGTGTGTGCTCATGCACACAATTTTTAATGCAGTCAATATGATTTTATTCAAGTAAGTTTCTATCAAGAAAATTGTCAACAAATAAATAATTGATTCAAATATATTATCACTTATCTCTTACTGTTCCTAGGGCACAGGCTTCAAGATGAATTATATTTTTGGATAGGGCCAAAATTTCAACATAGATTTTTATTTTGTGCTGGATAGAAATTCCAATACATTCTACTTACATGTGGGCAAATTAAAGTGAAAAAAATCTCATTGGATGATGGCAAAAACAACAATCTACCCCAGGACTGGACACATATTTATGCTTCTCTTGATATACGACGTGGTGTCTCGAATAATAACTATTCTGCCTAGCAGTTGCCTAAGTCTACTAATCAGGAGTGTTGAAGGATCAGAAGAGGAGTCAGGTCAGAGACTCTTTGCCTGAGATACACAGCACAGCATTATAAACGGCCTGTTATATCCATAATCTTGCTGGCAATCAGAATATAGGCTCTGCCCAAATTATTTATATGTAAAGAAAGATTCTGACATTATAGAAGATAATGGTGACTAATTTTGATGAGGTGGTGAAGAACTTCAGTTTTAATTTTTTGGAAGAATATCTTCACATGTTTCTCAATATAATTAAAGCTAATTTTAAAATAAGACACAAATATACCTTTGTAATTTTTTTTCTAAGAAGAATCGTTACACCTCATAGTGAGGATGTATTTTGACCTTGGAGAAAATGATGTGCTATTTGGATAGACATATTAACTTCATACTGTCCTCATCTGAAAAAAAGAAGTTCCTTTTATTCTATTATTTGGCTTGTTTTTAGCTTAAATATTAAATTAAGCATGACCTTTAGCTAATAAACTATTTTGAAGCAGCCATCACTTACAATTCTTCATTAGTGGTGTCTTTGTGGCTTAGAATGTACAGAAGCAAATTTCCACAAAGTCCTACAACTGGTTGTGTTGTTGCCATGGTGAATCCAGAGTCCACAAAATAAGCAAGGACCCTAATTATCCTACAAATTTCATCCAAAAAAGTAAAGTCTGATACAGAAATCAAGTATGTTTCATAAAAATAAGCAACACAATCACTCAAACTTTAAATAGTTATGTAAGGGAATGTCTACATTTTTATTTTAAAAATTATCTTTTGGTTGACATGCAGGAGATCTCAGTGTGAAAAGGTCTTTCAATAATTAAATTTTATGGAATGATTATCAGGTATTTCAGTGGATGATAGAATCATATCATGCATATTAAATAAAATCCAGCATCAGGCTATGTTCTGGGCACCACCATCAAATCTCTAGATTTCCAAGTGACAGTATAGAACAGCAACCTAAAATCCCCCAGGCTCCCAGGGTGTGAGCACCACATCCAGCCCATTATAGATAATGCCCTGGAGGCCGGGAAAGGTGACTTTCACACAGCAACTTGGAAACAACCTTATTTCACTCCCTGTCACTAAATCTTCCACATCGATTATATTTCACATGACTTGTCTTTTTTGGAGCAGCTTACTCAATGATTCATTCATTCCCATCGTAATGGTTTTGCTTTCTGATTTTGTGGTTTTATTGTAAATGACTCTATCAGCTATCTCAAAGGGGGAAAAAAGCCAAAAAATGCAATAGAGAAATTAGGCCTTTTTTAAAAAAACCTCTTTGAAATTATGGTTAAATGCATTTGTGCCCTTCTAATCATCCATTTTTTATATTGATTACAGGATGCACCTTGCCTGCTTATGAAATAATATATGTAAGAATCTGTCACAGGCATTTTAAACACTTTATTCAATACTACGTTACTTTTTTAAATATTCACATTTGAAGCCAAGAAAAAAATCAAACTGCCTGCTTAAAACCTTAATGTGCTTGCCCCCAGATTAAAATTTTATGATTTCAAAGTCTCTCTATATAAAAGTAATTATTTCCATTAACTTTTACATTTAATTCAGAAATTTCAAAATAATGACATCAATGTTTTGAAAAAGCTTCACCACACTAATCAAAATATAGTCTGGTTACAGACTATGCATATCTTCATGGGTTCGTTACTGTACAAATTTATTTGTCACTCATAAGTAGTAGCGATTTTTCAGTCATAAATTGCTGCAAAGATTAATAATTTTCTACCTCGATTCACTCAGTCTATTGTCTCAGATTTCCTGACAGCATCTTATGTCTCAATCACTTTATCTTGTTCTACTCATTCATTCAAACTCAAGTAAAACAGAAGAGCCTACTCTGGGGACACAAACTATCTTCTCCTTGTTCTTTGCTTTCGACCTCGCTTCTTTAAAGCCTCTTCTTTCTCCTGCCCTCCGCTGCAAATCTGAGCATCGTGTACAAGCTGCTCATGTCTCCTTAGTGCCAGGTTGCCTGCACTTCACTACGGGCTCCACCTAGTTTATGCCTTGTGACAATCCTGTTGTACAGATCAGGCAACTTTAACTGGTCACTCAGGAGTCAATCTTGTCTGGGATTTGCAGACAGTCTGACTTTAGACCTTACCCAGTAACACATTAACATCATAATGCATTGATACCAAATCCCAGAAAACTTTTGAGACCAAGAGTAAAATAATACTCTTGCATGAGTATTTTATGGAGCGTATCAACTTTTCTCTCCCATTTTTACCCCCATATCTCTACGAGGTCATACTCGAACTTGTTACCACTGACAAAGTTGAGGAAGTACCCATCTTACCAGTGACACTCATGCGGGGACACAGATCTAATATACTTCCAGAGGCTCTGTAGTAAATAGCAAAATGCCTTTCATATGCTAATGCTTCTATAAATACTGATTTTACAAAGTTATCAGGGAGGGAATTAAGAGACAGTTCAGATTGTATCACAGTGACTTACCAAGTCAACTTAAAGAATCTACTTAGCCATGCTTTAAAATATACAATGCCAAATTAGTATTCGTTTCTTCACAAATTTAATTTTTATGTTGAATTTATAAGAATGAACAACTGAGTATTTTAGTTTCAGACCCACCCATTCATTCAAATGTATTGTTTGACTGTACTGAAGCCAGACAATAGAACAGAAAACTATTGTCCCAAAAACCTAGGTGAAATTTGCTAATCTAAGCAACCAGGTAAAACTGCAATAATTTTTAGAGCAGTGACTCTGTGGATATGACTGATTTATTTGCTTTTCCCAGAGTTGATACCAATTTTTCATTTTTTTGTTCATACACATATACTGACTAATGTAGGTAATATTAAGCAACCTAGGAAGAGAGAAATATCATTTCATTTTATATGATATCAAATGAAGATAGTCTGGATACTTTGATACTCCTGAGAGAAAGCTTAGGTTTATTTACTTCATTTCTTAAATATCAGGGTTTGAGGGGGCTTAAAGAGTATTTGATGCTTCTCCTTCTTTGGGAGAATAAGTTTACATTTTCCTCTTCTATATAATGTTGTCATTATTCTTTACTTTCACAGTTGTTCATTACAAGTTTAGAAGTCATGTTTTTGCTTATATAACATACACAACTCATAGCATGTTAATAACCATAAGTAAGATGTAGAGTGGTCAGATGTATGATGTGCCTTTCATCCTTCCAAACTCAAGTTTCAAATAGACAATGACAACTATTATATAAAAAAGAACAAGATATTCTTTGGAAGACTATGGCAACTTATTGATCTCAGAACCAGGATTCTGTGGGGGAATTCAATTTTAGAATTAATTATTTTTTCCTTTTAAATTCTGCTATTTAAAAGCACTTATCTCACTTGAAACAACTGAAACATAAGAGCTAACAACACAGTACAATTTTATCAGTTTTAAGCTTGCTAGAGAATTTCTTAAAATGCATTACTTTGGAATGATTTTTTAATGAACTCCTAAATAGTCCATTTTTTTGCTCAGCTACGTAGAGCTGAAGTAATACAACTATGACTATTCAACACACATGGATTATCCCCAACAGGACAATCTTTGCATAAACTATCTAGTAAAGTAGAATCAAGATAAAGACCCAGGAAATATACCCGGCAACTATACACCTTGGAAGAGAGTAAAAAACTGTTTGTCACAACTAGGCCTTCACTAGGAATAGTGCTGAGTTAGTTTCACTGATCTTTGATAGAAAGATTAGATCTCTAAGGCTTTCCTTGAGATTCACTTGATCTGGAGGAATTTTGGCATTCACTGAACAGTTAGGCACTCTTTGAAATAGGTTATTCATCAACTAGAACGCCATTTTTTTTTTTACTACAGCCATTTGTTTAACTTATGGCCCAGAATGTACAAGAGTTTTGAGCGGTAAAGTATCAGAAAACTAGCAAATTAAAATCAGCAACAGTGCCTTCTGGGATGACAGGCACCTCCAGCCTCCCTTCGCAGGCACACCAGATTTCTCTTTCTGCCACATGCGTGTTGCTCCAGTGTACCTTGGGCACTGTTGCCCAGAGGTAAGTGCATAGCTCTCTCGGCATGTTCCTGGAACAGAAAAATGATGTAACACTCTCATTTTACTTTTCCTTCTAAAGGAGCAAAAAAGGTTGAGTGAATCTGCCTTTGACAGGTGTGACGTCCCTCCAAACGTTCACACCAGCAAGCTCTTTGCAGAATTAGCAAGAGGAAACTGAACCCCCTCCCCACGAGTTCAGACAAAGCCATCTGATCTGGTTTTTAGACCAAAGGACAGAATAAAGGAGCACAGCCCGCGAATACCGACTAACATCCAAGCCAGAGGAGATTTATGCGTGTGTCTCCCGGGGGAGGGGTGAAAAGCGCGCACACACGGACCACCACCATAAAGAGGTAAAGAGAGTGAAATGGCTCAACGTACACACACCCCGCTCCATACCGGGGACGAGTCTCCGAGCTGCGGCTTGTGCTGTCTGAGGGCCAGGCTGAAGCTGACCGCCCCCACGGCCACGCTGGACACCCCCAGCCCTATCTCCAGCACGGAGAGCACCAGGAGGCTCCCAATAATCTGGCCGCTGGTGCACATCCTTCCTGGGTCATCATTCCTTCCAGATCAGACAGGGAAACCAACCATCCGCCTTCTTTCTTCCGCAAGCCTCCTTACCCCTGGCACCCCCTACCAGGTCCCCAAACTTTTCTTCCTTCACCAGAGAAGCACTATCCACAGAGACTGATTTCCAGAAGCAGAGATCCTCTTCCCGGGCCCGACCGAGCAGAGGCGAAGGAGCCGCTCCACCCCCTGGCACACGGACCATAGACGGATCGATAGTTCAGGATGGTGGTGGGAGTCCAGGAGACCAGCAGCAGGGCTTGCAAGGGGCCAGACCCGGCGCAGCCCGAGAGCCCCAGCCGGGCTCGCCAGGCGCTGTCCAGAGTTCTGCCGCGTCCCAGATCTGCGCCGGGGACCCTCCCTCAGCCTCCCAGGCTCTCAGCCCCCGTCTTTCCTCGGGAAGATGAGCTCCTGCTCCCCGAGGTCCTAGGGCTCCCAGCCGTCCTCTGCCTTCGCCTCTCGCCTCCTCTTCTTTGTTTTCCCGAGAAGGCAAAGTGTTCCTGCGAGTCCCCTGGTCGCCAGGCAGAGCGAGCGGCGGATGATATTCAGCACCACACCACTCCTCGCAGGGGCTGTGTCGCCAGGAAAAGCGACCTTGTCTGATGGCCTCTTTCCGCCTGGGTGTTCTCCCCCCCACCGGCGTCCTCTTCCTCCCCTTCTCTCTTGATCTGATTCTCTCTCATCGCTGTGACCTCATTGGGATTTAGGAGGTTGACGAAGAGGAGGGGGAAGCCTGGTGTGTCTGTGTGTGGGTCTGGGACCGAGGCTTCTGGCCGGTCCTTGGTCCGCCCTGCCCGAGAGACCCTAACTAGGCACGGGAATCCGAGCGGTCCCTACCTCCGCGTCTCCCTCACCCGCTCCCTCTGGGCTTCTACCCTGCGGGGAGGGGAAAGGATGCCTACGTCAGTCAACTCGGGGCTCATTCTGTGTAAAACTTTCTTCTGCGTGTACGCGGGGAGGGAGCGGGGCGGGGGCAGAGAGCAAGAAAAGGCAGAGGGGGCCTGGGCATGGAGAGGAAGAGCCGAAAGGACCTGGGTGGAGGAAGTCCTCTGTCTTCGTCAGCTAGATTCCAGCCCACCCGTGAGGAGGGTCCACTCCTTGCGCCCAGGACCGGCACCTTCCGTATCTGAGGAGTGTCGGCTAGAGCTGGCGCCGCCCTGCCCCGGGGATGTGACCACTCTCCTGTCGGGGCCGCAGAGCTCTGCTTTCCCCGGGCACGTTGACACATGTCCTGGAAGGCACAGTGGGAGGCAGCACAGTTGGGGTCCCGAGTTCTCTCTTAAGTTCAAAAGACTTAGACATTTACGTCGCACATTGGAACAGACATCTGCGTATTTAGGTCTGACTCAATGCACAACTGTTTTGACAGTCTGCCCTGGGCAGAATCCTTAGGGCTCAGGCCAAACCTGTCTTGGGTGTTTTTGGGGTGGTGTCATCTTTGGTGTACAGGAACACTATATGTCTGGGAATCACGATATGTGCATCCTATTTTCACCTCCTCAATTTTACCTCAAGAAAAACTCAAGATATTCCATCAAGGTGATCCAGGAAGTGAGAATGATGAGGACTTTTTGAAATGTGGGTCAACTTTTTCAAAAACTGGGAGAGAGGTGAGCAGAAGGAAAATAGAAGAAAAAAAAGGCCCTAGATAGGGTGTCATGACTTATGGCTGGGACATCTTCAGCACCACTCTGGTGATAAATGTCTTTTAAAGCCCAGATGCTGGGAACATCAAAGCTGAGGAAGGGATAGCTTCAGTCTTGTAGCTTAGGTGACAGGTCCAATTTTATTAATTTTGATTCAGGGCTTGTTTTGTAGCTTAAATTCAATTCTGACTGTAATCTATTTTCTACAGATTTAATCTATAACACAAATATTTGAGTCCTCTTCCTTTAGAAATAAGAAGCAAAGAAGATTTACCCATGATTAAGCCTCAAGAGTCTTCAGTTATCATAGTTGGAGAACAGCTTAAACATATAGGCCAGATCAAATGATTAGCAGATCCACTTTGTACCCGAAACATGCCCATCAAACAGCCAGTTGCAAAAATCCGTCAAATAGCTCATGGCCTTAAGGAAGCAGAGTAAATACAAATATTGTGAAAGCCATTTAATTTACTCAAATTTTTTCAGAAATACTGAACTATTCTTGTTACCTAAATTTTAGGTTGAATTTAGTTATGTTTTTTATTAGGTTAAATTTCTTATTCCACCTTTGGAAAAGAGTAACAAGTCAAAGTAATTAGTGAAATAAATTGATTAATGCAATTTTTTAAGTAGGAGAAAAAATTACTGGAAGAGAACTTAGTTTTGTAGAGAACACATGAATTTTAAAGAGAAATAGAAAGGAAAAAATCATGTATTATGCTTAAATTTAATCTCTGAATTTGATGGTTAAATTAATTTACTTAAATACCCCCAAAACCAATCATATGCTGGAATATACTCTTGATGGATTCTGGGTAAGTGGTGCAAAATCCAAAACTTCAATAATTAAATCCATCATCACATTGAAGAAACAACCAATGGATCACAATAAAAAAGAAGCAGTTTTAGAGATAAAAGCAATCATTATACACACAAGAATCTACTATTCTGTTTTAGAACATAAGTATTACTGTCACTTCTTGAAAGAATTTTGCTTTGTATTTTCCAAGTCACAAATTACATTTCATGTGCCTTTTAAGTTCATCCAAAGTAAGTCCTTATCCATCTTAAATTTTCTCAGAATAATGGAATAACCAAGAAAAAAATAAAGCATTTAAACTGATAAAGTTATTGTTATTACTGCCATGATTCCTCATAATAATTTGCTAGGGCAAGAATTATAGGGCTAAATTATAAATAGAGTGAAAAAGTGTATAAAGTATGTTGGTATCAAAACTCCAGTAGCTCCAGAATTACAGGATTTGATGATTTTTAATGGCATAGTAAAACAAAAGTGTTACTTATAAGATCTACCGAGACATGAATCAAGAACTCTACATCTTCAATAAGATGAACAGTATAAAAAAAATTGCAAGCTTGCCACCTACTGGCTTATACAAGACACAAATTAATATGTGGGCAGTGGATATTCTCAAAATATTTCTTATAAAATTCCCTAACAAATACTACTAGTGTTCAGAACTGCTCTCTTTGAGGATCTAAGTATGGATAATAAGTATTCAAGAGTTCTGAGGCCGTTGTGTATTTATTTACCCAAAAGAGATTCACAGAGATCTCAGTATCTGGATAAAGAAACAGTGACAAATTAGCAAACCAATATTTTCAATTGAGTTTTGGATAAGTGTCTCCCAAAAGCCTGTGGAAGACTCTGTCTCAATCCCATGTACTATTGGGAGGTGATTGGCCTCTAAGGGGTGTGGCCTAGTAGAAGGAAGTTCAGTCACTACAGAAGGGAGATGTAGTCTTGAGGAGAGTAGTGGGTTCTCACACCTTCCTCTTCATTTTGTTTCCTGACTGCCATGGTGTGAGGATCTTTCTCCACCACGCACATGTTGCCCTAATGTTCTGTCTCACCAAAAGGCAAAAAGCCTTAAGATAAAGGACTGAAATCTCAAAAACTATGAGACAAAGTAATAAATCTTTCCTCTTTTTAAGCTAATTATTTCAAATGCAGTGAAATCTAAAACACCTCTTGTCATAATACACAAGGTATTTTGACAATGATCATTACAATTACCAATACTAGGCTAGTTCCCAAAACATTTCTAAATTTTGAATGATTACTTCTGATCACCATAATCATGATCTAATTTAAAACATCTGTTTTAAAACCACTTGTATTGTGACCATAAGGACTGTACTGAGTAGCCACTGTTGTACAAAAATTAAAGACAAAAAATAATCACAAAACAATTGAGCAGTTTTGAAGCTATAGACTCCTATTTACTATTTTAATACTCTTGCCAATGTATTTAGAAAAGGTTGTCTTTAAATATTTACCTAAGTTTTGATGAAGTAATTCTGCTTTTAAAAAAGTAAAAAGAGAGCAACATTTTGAGGAATATTTGATCAAAGATAAAGAGATAGTTAAATCAAACTTCATTTTTTTCTCTTAATTTTTAATGACAACACAGTCTAAATATCATTATTCAGAAGTTACCTTAGGGCTTATGAAGGTTAATCAGAGAAGAGAGTACTTGGCATTATATTTAGTAAAATTTTCTACTTATGTCCAAAATATCATCTAGTTACTATTGACTTTTAAACACACACACACACACACACACACACACACACACACACACACACACACACACACATATTAGTGATTTTTAAGTTTAAATAAAGACTGAATATTTCATAGCTGGACGTTATAAAGAAAGACTGAACTCACCCTCCAACTGCAAGGAAAATACACAGTTTTCAGATATGGTCAGTAGCACAGAACTACGATCCTCCATCAAAGAGAAACAGAATTTTTGTCTTGATTTTCTGTCTACAGGCACTAATAGCGTCACAGATAAAGAGTTCTAGGCTAAGAGCTTAGGAGGTAAACATCAGAGCTCAAGAGAGCTGAGTGTAAGGACTACATGTGTTCCCCCAACATTCATACGTGGAACCTTCAGATTTGTAAGATGGTACTCGGGATTGAGAATTTGGTGTGTTGGGGTGGGGTGGGGGCAGTTACCAGGTTTAGATGAACTCATCAGGATTGGACTTTCATAATAAAATAAGTATCCTTAGTAGAAAAACCTGGAACTTACTTTCTATATAATGTGAGGATACAAAAAGAAGAAAGCCCTCTGGAACCAAGAAGAAAAACCCCCACTAGGCAGTGAATACAGTACATCTTGATCTTGAATTTCTACCACCTCCAAAATTGGGCAAAGTGATTTTTGTTTTTAACCACCTACTCTGTAGCATGTTGATATAATAATCTGATATGACTAAGTCACGTGGTGGCCAAAGTGTCGGGGTTGAACACCAGAGTTGAGGGAGTTTCATGGGCAAAGAGATCTGTATTTCTCTGCAGAGAAGTCTTGGGTCTGTGGCTATATTATAAGCACATAATTGTAGAGCACAATGCCATAATTTCACACACAAAATTTTAAGTAGTAATGGCAATTATTTCCAAAATTGTGAACACAACAAAACCACAGGTCCAAAAAGCTCAATAAATTGCGAGTAGAATAAACACAGAGAAACACAATTCAATCAAATTTCTGAAAAGCTATGTCACAAATTAAAAGTTAAAAGCAGCTGAGGAAAAAGGACATATTACATAAGTAGAAACCAAGCACCATGTGAGCTGGGCATGGTGGGTCATGTCTGTAATCCCAGCACTTGGGAGGCTGAGGCCAGAGGATTGCTGTGAAGCCAAGGTTAGCCTGGGCTTCAAACTGACTTCAGGACCAGCCTAGGCTACAGAGCAAGACCCTTATTTCAAAAAAAAAAAGAAAAAAGAAAAAGAAAGGAAGAAAAGAAAGAAAGGAAGGAAGGAAGGAAGGAAGGAAGGAAGGAAGAAAAGAATGGCATAGGTACTCCATGTTCTTCACACTGAGAAAATAACATCCAAATTCTCTAGGTTAATGCAGAAGCTTGTGCTTTCTTGATTTATTTATAAATCATATAACTATCTGAAGCAAAAAAATAATACTGTCTTATGTCAATTATAATCTATGTATTTTTATTGTGTATAACAAATCATAACATTTTGGTTGGAAATATGTTCACTTATGTTTGTGAGATTTTTATATTCAATGCAAAAAGAATGTAATTTGCTGTAGGGGCCCTTTTAGAGATTAAGGACATATTTAAACCAAAAAATTCAAAATATAAAAATGCAAAAATATAGCTAGCAAACTAATACAAATGATAAATAAAATTTAAAAAATAAAAATACAGAAAACTATAGAGTTAAAACACAGGACAAGTAGGAAACAGTAAGTAAAATTATACACTAATATTCTGTAATAATAGTAATTTTATTAAATGTACTAAACACTAATAAAATAAGCACTATGACTAAAAAGAAGAAATTATCAGAAAGGATAAAAATTTTAGAAGACCTAATTATACACTGTACACAAAACATCTAATATGTAAACATGCACATAGTTTAAAAGTGAATGAAAGAAAAAAGATATTCCATGTATAATTAAAAACAGAATTATTATCAGAGAAGGAAATGGACATCATAAAAGGATAAGAGGATTGATTTACATGACAGTAGGTAGTTTCTACCTGTCTCCCAATGTTTCTTACATCCTGGCATTCAAAGCCTTTGTCATACCCTCCCCTTTGGTGTAGACTGGTCATTGCAACTTGTTTTCAACTAATAGAATATGACAACAGTAATGGACCATTACATCCATGATTAGATGATAGGGACTCTGCCTTTCATTTTGTGCTTGCTCTATATCTCTCTCTGCTCATACCTTTTAGGAGAGCACAGTGTCGTGTTGAAAAGACCCATTAGACAAGGAATTGAGTGTGGCTTTAGATCACCAGAGCAAGAAGTTAATCACCAACACGGAAATTATTCCTTTTTAGCAGAACTTCAAACATATGAGGAAAAAATGATAGAATTTTTAAAAAGAAAAATTATACAGCTATCCTTGGGAATTTTTAACAATAAGTGGGTAGAACAAGAGGAAAAGATCAGCAAAGGCCTAGACAGTATCAACCAACTGTCCCAACTTATTTAGCAGAGACAATATTATCTGACCTTTCTGCTTGAATGAGAATCAGATGTCTGACTGCTGCGGTTCATTGTAATGAAGCATTTTCCCCAAATTCTTATAGCCAGAAAGAGACAGGTTTCCCATTTTGTCTGATTGCTGATCCTCTCTTGATTATTTTTTAAAAGGAGGATTAAAATATTCAAGTCATTTTCATTATTATTCATTAATTGAGCATTTATTTACATAGTTGTTCTAAGGAAAAACAAATTGATGAGAACAAGCTATTAGGTCGTATTAACAAACTGTGAAATAAATTAATCCAGAATCAAAGAAATAGAAACTAGGAAAATCTACCAGTTAGATTTCAACCTATATGTAAATCTTTTCTATCACATTCCTGACGTAAGAATTTAACTGACTGGGAACACATGACATTAAGAAACATATATATATACATATATATATATATATATATATATATATATATATATATATATATATATATATATATATATATATACATATATATACATATATATACATACATATATATATATATATATATATATATATATATATATATCTTTTTCTCCTTAAATAAATTCTACTCACTATTTTTGATTCTGTTATCAGGTATAAGAGAGACAAAAAAATTAATTTTACTATGGTAGTCATTTAATGTTTCTACTTTGCTATGAGTCCAACATATAGGAACAATTTGCATGTTCCATCAAGAGGTTGTATTAAACTATCTAGGTCCTTAGCATTGGTGAGTCTTAATTTGCACATCTCTAAATTATAAACACTTTATAGCTGGCATTGGTGACACACGCCTATAATTCCAGTGTGCGGGAGGCTGAGACAAGAAGATTGCCTCGAGTTCTAGGCTACCCTAGGCTACACTGTGTGTTGAGGACTCACTTGGACTACAGAGACAGACTGTATATAAAAATAAACACCCCAATGCAGTAAAAAGTCTAACAGGCATACTCTGATAAGCACATGCTAGAGGGGAACAGTGACCTCCATCATGCAGTCTTTCTACAAATGTAATTTCTAGTTGTTTTAGTCACTTTGGTCACATGCTGAACCACTGATTTGTAGTGAATTTAAAATTTCACTTCTATTGCTTCTATTTTTGCATTACTTGAGATCTAGACCAGGGCCTTCACACTGAGGTACTTTCCCAGATTCTCATTTTTTGAGACTGGGTCTCAGCAAGTAGCTAGATGCTCAGACTGAGCTCCAACTTTCAATCCTCCCACTTGACTAAAATTATAGGTGTGCACCACCATGCCTGGCTTCACACTGAGTTTTTAATCAATGACAACTCTGGAGTATTTTTCCTGTGGACTGTCCTGTGTCTTCAAACTCGCATTTGTACATTTGATTTTCGCTTCCCCCAGGGCAGGCTAATTCATTTATCATTATCTGATTCAGTCTTATTGTCCTCGGCCCTGCATTCCGTGTTGTAGAGATCACGCTGAATCCTGCTCTGTCACCCCTTCCATTAGCTACTCCTTCCAGAATTACGTTTTATGCCCCCAAGCAGTGGGCCTTTTGGGGCTGTTTTCTTCTTGCTCTGGCCATTTCTAACATGTCAGTTTTATTATCTGAGGCCTGTTTGTATCAAGCCTCTGCTCCTTGATGCCTCTGCCGTCCTGTGTGCCCAGATCCTGCCACTCGACAGGAGTCTCCTGTTCCTCGTATTTCAGCTGTTCATAATCCCTCAAAGTATACACTAATCTTGGTAATTCTGAGGCAAGTACAACTTTTCAGTTTTTTATATACTTAATTCACTTCCTCTCAATAGTAAACTCAAGAATTTGTAGTTACATTCACGATTTTGGCTTCAAGAGACTCTGATTCAGTCTGTTGTCTTAGCAGGTGTAACAATCTGCTCAGGGGATCTTTCTAGACATTCCAGAGACTCAGACGCCTGTCTCCCTCTGTCAGTGTCCTTTCTCCCATCGTTGGGAATTTTAAGATGACACAACCTCATGAACAAATTGCTTAAATAACACGGGCTGAATAAATATATTACAGGAAAGAAAGAATTGAAAAAATTAAAATGTTTGTATTACTATGACACATAACTGGGTTAATCAACTTGAAGGAGAAAGTTTCATATTGCCTCGGAGTACTGCAAGCTGCAGGCTGTTGTCCCCATGGCTGGGGGCCTGCGGTGTGGCCCATATCATGGCAGTCAGGCCACTGACCTAATGACCGGGAATAAAGATGAAGAAGAAGAGATCAGGGTCCCCTAATCCTATTTATAGGAATATTGGCGCGGGGTCCGTTTCTCCTCCTTTCCACCATCTCCCCATAGCACCACGCTAGGGAGCAAGCCTTCCACTCAGGGGCCATTAGGGAACGTTCCAATACAGACTAGAGCACATGTAATAGTATTTTTCCGTGACTGTATCCATTTCAACCTGATCAGTTGTTTGTATCTAATTACAAGAAATCAAATCAGCACAGTGATTTCCATCTTGCTTTCCTCACTGATTGATTTAAAGGCAAAGTAAAACACAAAAATTTTATCCTGGACAAAATATGGAACACTTATAACAAGGTAGGTACTTCAAAACACAAAATAAAACAACCTGATGGGAAAGTCCACAGTATTATGAGCAGATAATTTTTTTTATATCTTCATAACATGTTAGAAATGGCTGACTGACATGTTCAAAAAAGTTAGAGTTAGTAGCAAATAAGAAATGTAACCAGTCACAACTTATCTCAGCTGGAAGTATTTATAAGAATTAGTGCAATTAGTGAAACACTCGTTCTCATAAATACTGCTGGAAATGGAAATGATATTGTAAAATGTATTTATCAATATCAACCAAGCATAGTGAAAACACTTATACCTCTTGACTTGATAAACTTCTGTTTCTCACTCTAACAAAACATCGATTGATGAGCAAAGTGGTTCACACAAAGGAATATTAACAACAGTGTTATCCTCAGGAAAAAATTAAATTTATACTAATTCTCCAATTAGAAGCTAATGGTGAAATGGAAAATGGAAAAACTATACCATATAATAACTGATAGTCATTAAATTGTATTTAAAAATTTAGTAACATTTAGTTATAAATAAGTTTAAAACTATAGTTTAAAATTTCATATAATTTTAAAAACCAAAAATTTAAAAGCATGAATATAAGAACATTGTAAAGAACTACAGAATTTTTGCCTTAGCTCCTCAAAGTGGTCAAAAATTATTTTTCATCTTTTTATCTCTGTGTATTTCATTTTTAACAAAAATTTCATTAATTTTTAATTAGAAAAAATTCATACAACAGAAACAACAATTGAAAAAACTTGTGGTCACTTAATGTTAGCAGGAAATGTCTACGAAACCTAATACCCTCTTAAGAACATTCTTATAATAAAATCTAATTAAAATATGAGTTAATAGCAATAATGCTGGGAAAATACAGCTCTATTTTTGAATATTTCTTGATTAAGAAACCAACAGATTAAGTGATTAATTTTTTTAAAGTTTTTTTTTAAAAAAATCAGATATCTTTGCTTATATCTAATCTATTTGCTTGCCCCTAAGGATGATAGAGAATATGGAAAAGCCAATAAGTGAAAGGTTCATTCTTCCATTAATAGACCACATGCATCTTGGATCAGAGGCCACTGAGGCAGAGTAAACATATTTCTAGTAGATTTTAAGCCCTTTCTGCTCACCGACTATACACTCTCTTAGCATATATGCTGATTGCTGGGAAAAAAAGAAACCCCAGAAGTCATGTTCACATCTTTTTAGAGCATAGAGATATAAATAAAATTAGCATTTTATTTTACTTCCCATATATTTAATAATACCAAGGATAAGTGTGATCAGAATACTTTTTCTTCTGCATTATTTAATTAGTTCATCCCACATATCAGGTCTCAGGCAAAGACCCGTGTTATGTGTGAGCTCAGACGTGAAAGTGTATTCCGGGGAGGAACGCAGGGACTGTGGGATTCATGAGGCAGCACTGATCATAAATAATATCTGAGGTCAGTGTAGTGCTCACTATGTGCCTGACACTTTTGTAGCCATGGAGGATAAAACAGAAATAAGACAAAGTATCTGTCCTAAAGTAGTTTACATTTTGTTGGGAATTCTTATAGCAAATGAGTTGACAAATAAACATAATTTTAGATAGCAACATAAAGTAAATCAAGACAAGAGTTTAAAGAAGTGGTTGATGAGTATTTCACTCTCTTTTTATTTATTCTTGAGGTAGGGTCTCACTGCAGTCCAGGCTGGTCCTGAGCTAAGAGCAATTCTCTTGCCTCAGGCTCCCAAGTGCTGGAGAACTGAATTCAGGGCCTTGTGCTTCCTAGGCAAGCGCTCACACCACTGCTATTCTTCCAGCCTGGTGGATGAATATTTTAGATGGTGTTCCAACAGTTGATCAGTAAAATTGAAATGAGTGTGTGAACTCCAGGAAGAACAAGAGAAAGAAAGTGGAACAGGAAGAGGCACTAAATACCTCCAAAATGTCTGAAAATGAGACGGAGTAATTATCCAGGGACAGGATTATTTAGGACCATTTGGCAATATTTCACATGTAATTCTATGTGGCTGAGTAAGCTATTAGATGAAGTGTAATGTTATATGACTTCATATTTTAGTAAGATCAGTTTCCTAATCTGCTGGTTCTAGATAGAATTAACTGAAAGCTGGAGTGGAGACAGAAGCAACGGAACTGGGCTGGAGAGGTAGCACAGAGGTTAGAGCGTTCACCTAGTAAGTGGAATGCACTGAGTTCTATTCCCCAGCACCACACAAGCAGGGTGTGGTGGCTCATGCCTATAATGCCAGCACTCAGAGGCTGAGGCAGGAAGATTACTATGAATTTGAGGCCAGTCTGGGCAACATAGTTCAGGACCAGCCTGGACTACAGAGTAAGACTCTGTCTCAAAAAAGGAGGGGAAAAAAAATGAAGGCTCAGATTAGAGAAGTACTGTTAGAGGTAAGAAGTACATTTGGTAATAGCAGGCAGAGAGGGATATGCATTTCAATAAATGCAGACCGTTCAGCTGCAATCTTATTATGTAGTGCTGAATTGAGAACCTGAAACAAGGCCAAGAGTCAAAGGAGACAATGAGGAAGTGTGGCTCCTGTAAAATCACCTGAGGAAAAGCTTGGCTCTGTTGTACAGTGGCCTAGCAGCACTGGGAAAGCCTCACACCACACTCTGGACACACGTTTGTCTTCTCGGTCTTTAGAGCGGCCTGTGGGTCAGCTGGAGCGTGAGTAAAGACTTTCCCATCTTCCCCTCCCCTCTTCTGAGCCCACTGCTGACACTTGTCACTACCGCACACAATGGGTAGTCAGTACAAGCAGTAGAATTTAATATTATCCATCACTTGCTGGTATGTGGTATCCAGCACTGCACTCTGTTTCTTGGGAATCAACTGTAGTAGTTGTTTGCCAACACACTCTGCAGACAAAGCAGCTGTTGGAGAAACACTAGATAGCCAAGGATCAGTGCAGGTCCACAGGTGAGGACAGTCACCGGTGGGTGTGAGGGAGGGGCCAACTAGAAAAACCTGGGAGGGGCAACTTTAGTTTGACAGTGCTGGATTTTTGTCTTCACACTTAAGAAATTCTTTTTGTGGTCCTTTGCTCTTTCAGTTCTATGCAAACCAGTTGCAAATAGTTTTCCTTCCTTCCTTCCTTCCTTCCTTCCTTCCTTCCTTCCTTCCTTCCTCCCTCCCTCCCTCCCTTCTTTCTTTCTTTCTTTCTTTCTTTCTTTCTTTCTTTCTTTCTTTTTTTGAGACAGGTCTTACTCTGTAGCCCAAGTTGGTCCTGAACTCACTACAAAGCACAGGGTAGTAATCACAGCAATCCTCCTGCCTCAACCTCCTAAGTGCTGGGATTACACATGTGCGCCACCACACTGGGCTTACCTGGTGCTGGAGAATTGAACTCAAGTACTCAGCACCTGATACAGTGCTCACTAGGCAAGTGCTTTAACCATTGAGCCATTCCTCCAGCCTGCAAATAGTTTTTCAATTATAGATCATTGTAAGGAAAACACTTGCTATAAAAGTATTTGTCCATTTGGAGAGTACTCACACTACAATGAGAGTTTTCAGAGTTACGCTTTCAGAAACAGTGATGTGTATGACGTGGTAACACATGAGGTTCACAGATTACAACCTTTTCTGCAAACAACAATCTCGCATTCATCAACAGGAAGGAAGTGCCCGTGGGAGGTTTGGGCCCAAAGTAGTTATTAATCATTAAAACTTCTATGAGGTTTTAAATCCGAAGACTAAGTAAAACCACTCTTTTTTCTATTCATGTAAAAATTATATATATATATATATAAATTCTATAGCATACTAAAGACACGGGGTTTCGGGAACCAATGCCCATCCATGCTGCCCCCTTATTTTTCAGATATTCATCTCTTTCCTCAGAGTCCTTTGCTCCCTCTTTCTACCCTCTCGCCTGCATTTTATGCCACTATTTTGTGCATTCGCTAAGGCAGACAGCTGTCTATATTCAGCTTTTTTGGTTTTGGTCCATTTCAGTGAGGATTATTGGCTCAAGGTGGCCCCATTTTCAGAGTCACAAATAAAGACAGATATGGAACATTTGAGTGGAACGCCACTTTTGGAAGGCTGGCCTGTGCCTCGGTGGCAGGACTGAATATGGCCCAAGCTACAAAGGAAAACAGCCCCATATCCTCATGTGCTTAGCTCTTACTCTATTTTTCCACAGTTGGGCAATTAGCTTCACCTACCAGGTGATCTGGGAGGAGTACTGCTTCTCTGTGCTTCTGGTTGTCCAGCCTACTGACCTCAAACCCAGTTGCAGATCCTAGAGAACCTGTCTTTGCTCCTCCTCTGCTATGGTCCCAGAAGCACTTCTGCATTCTGTAGGGAGACACCTAAGGAACTGATGGTAGCCTGTTTAGGATCCCAGCACGAGCTCACCTTTACTATTCCTCATAAGCTCACTCTCTGCAGAATAGAATACAGACACTAAAGTCATCCCCTGACCTAGCTCAGGCTCCAAGAGACAGCTATCTCAAGGCAGGCACTCCAGTCTAGGACCCTGGCAAGAGACTCTTTATCTGCCAGTCAGTGTGTTTTGCCTTGTTTTGTTTTGGCTACTCTATAGCCCAGAATGCCCTCAAACTCATGGCAACCCTCCTGCCTCAGCCTCCAGAATACTGCGATTATAGGTATGTGTCCCCACACCTGGCGTATGTGATGCTAGGGAATTCAACTCATGGCGTTATGCTTGCTAGGCAAGCACTTCAGCGGCTGAGCTTTTACTCTATCCCCCAAAGCCAGCGTGTAAAGACAAGGACAGATGCTGCTCCTTCAAATCACAAACACTAAGATGCTACTGTGTTGGTCACAAGGAATGAGGCAAACATGGTTCCACCAAAAACAAAACAAATCTCCTCTAATGTCAAGAAATAGAGATCTATGAATTACCCAACAAATTTCAAGATAAGTGTGTCACAGAAGCTCAAAATGATGTAAGAGAACAAATAAAAGGAGAAGGAAAATACATCACAGAAACAAAAACAAAATTTGAGTGCTGGAATTACAGGTGTGGGTCACCATGCCCAACTAATCTTTATGTCATGCTGGGGACTTGTGCATGCCAGGCAAGCACTTTCACCACTGAGCTGCACCCCCAGTCCAATACAAGAACAAATTTTGATGGTCATCAAAGTGACAGGAGTCCTAATAAAATAGATATTTTGGAGCTTAAGCAAACAATGAGTGAAATGAAAATAACAAGAATCTAAATAGCCAGCTCAGGTAAATAGAAGAATCTGAGAACTCAATGCGAGGTCACTCAAAAATAATTCAATCAGAAAAAAAGAGCAAAAAAAAAATTGCCTACAGACTTATGAGACACCATATAGCAAAAAAAAAAAAAAAAGTATGCATTATGGAGTTGTGGGAGAAAGAAAGACAGGAGGGTAGGCAGAAAGATTACTTAAGTTACAAGGGCTAAAACCATCCCAGATGTGTGAAAGTATGTAGAAAACTAAGCTCACAAACTCAAAAAGTTCTGAAGATAATCAATCAAAAGATTACACAGAGGCACATTATAATTAAGCCTTTAAAAAGTCAAAGATAAGACACAATTTGAAAGCAAGGAATGAATATTAATTCATTATATACAAAAGAATTTCAAAAAGGTATCAACATATTTCTCAGCAGTAACCTTATGGGCAAAAAAAAAGAATGAGGTGAAAATCTTGCCACACAAAATACTGTATCTGGCAGAACTGTGCCTTCCAAAAAAAAGGAGAGATAAAAAGCATTCTTAGAAAAAATAAAACTTGAGTAAAATCATTATAACTAGGGCTGCATTACAAGAAATTTTTGAAAAATCAAGTCAAAATGAAATGATGCTAATTAGTAACACGAACACATGAAATTATGAGTCAGTACTAAAAGTAGTCAAATTCAGAGTACTTCTAAACTGTGATGGTGGTGCCTAAATCACTATTAATTCTAATATAAATTAAAAGACAAAAGTATTAAAATTTATTCTAGATAAATAATTTGTTAATAAGTAGTCGATACAAAATTGTAGATTGTAATATCAGTGATATAAAATGTAGAGTTTGGGAGCAGAATGTTCTGCTAGCTTAGAACAGACTGTTTTCACCTTCATGGTAATTACATAGAAAAAAAATCCTAGCAATAGAGAAAAAAATAAAACTTCAAGATAGGAGCCACAGGTGACAAAACCACAGAGAAAATTCTTACCTACCAATAATTCCTTTAATGTAAATAGATTAAATTACCTAATCAAAAAACATACCGTGGCTGAATTGAAAAATAAATAGTAAAATTCAACCATATTTTGTTTTGAGAGACTCAGTTTAGCTTTAGAAACATAAATAGGCTGAAAGAGGAAAATAAAAAATACATATTCTGGGCAAACTGTTACTCAAAGAGAGTAGAGCTAAACTTTATCAAACACAGTATTCTTTAGGTCAAAAACCATAAGAAAGTAAAGAAACCGATTCTACAACGATAAAAATTAACAGGAAGATATGTCGATTGTAAGCAGATGTAACATCAGTGTTTCTTCACATAGTAGAAAACATTAACAGGAGCAAAGAGATTTGCAATAGGATGCTAGTCAGAGACATCAACAAGCCAGTGTCTATAGTGAACAGGGAATCCACACAGAAAACCAGTAAAGAAACAGCAGAAGTCAACAACTTTATATACCAACTAGTTCTACTAGATATGGAAGGAGTATTTCACCCAACAGCAAATGAACATTCATTCTTAGTTCACAAAGAACTTTCTTCATGATCACATGTTAAACAGAAAAATGACAAAAGCCTTAAAAAAATTCCAAATCAAAATCACTTCAGTTTTCTTTTCTGACCACAATGGAATGAAATTGGTAACACTAAGAAGAAGAGAAGATAAAACAGAGCGACACCAACTCCAGCTGGACAGCCATTGTTTCAAATAGGAAGTCCAAAAGGGATTTAAAAATTTTGCAAGATCAATGAAAATTAAAGCACATAATACTGAAACATAAGGGGTGCTGCAAAAGCCGCACTTCAGAGGAAGTTCAAAGCAATAAATACACACCAGGAGAACAACAACACAAAAGATCTCAGATCTAAAACCTGAGTTCATCTTTCAAGGGAATAGAAGGACTAGACTCAAGGAAGAGAAATTATACAGATTATAACAAAAATAAAAAGAAGACAAAACATTAGAAAATCAATGAAATTCAGAGTTGACTCTTTAAAAATATTAAAATCAATAGCCCCTCATACTTAGAGAAAGGGTAAGATTCAAAGATTTTACAGATCAGAAATGAAATAGGAGGTATAAGAGGTGCTTCAGAAATAAAAACGGAGACTGCAATAAATATTAGAGAAGAAATAGACAAATCTGTAGAAATATGCAACATACTGATATTGAATCAAGAATAGGAAGTCTTAAGCGACCAATAGCAAAGAAAAATCTAGAATGAGACAGGTTCATGGGTGAATTCTACCAAACAAACAAACAAACAACAAAAAAGAATATCAATAGCTCTTAAACACTTCCCTAAAATTGGAGAACAGGAAACATTTCCAGGATAATTATAGGTGATTAATACTGCCATGAATTTAAACCCAGATAAATATCAAAAGACAAACCTATAGCTCAGTATCCTTTAAAAACATAAATGCAAAAATCAATAGGAAGGCTCACAAGCTAATTCAATCCAATAGCACATTAAAAAGCTTATACACCATGACCAATTGAGGTTTATCCTTGGAATTCAAATATAGTCTAACAAACGTGAATCAATGAATGCACTGCTTCTGTTAAAAACTTCAGCATACCAAAAAAGTTAGTTTATGTAAGCAAATATTGATTCATGAATTAGAAAATATAAAATAAAAAGTGTCAGTCTTTGATATGAGAAATACAGAATTGAACAAGGGCAACATTTTAATAGTTTCACTTATGCAGTTTTCTTAATTGTTTTGTCCTAGTGGAGAGTTTGCTGTTAAGTAACTTCTAGATAGTGTCTTCTGACTGATTTTCAGTTTTCCTTCTGTAATACAAACATTTTCAAGAAATGATCCAAGTTGTTTTACTTACAATTTAAACAAAGTTAAGGTTAATTACAACACCTAACTGGTTTTGTCTGCCCAGAACTTTTTCCAGTTTTAGACTTCATCTACAATTGCATCAACACTGCATATGAAGAAAATGAAGGAAAAAACAACCAAAAATCCTGTAAATAGATAAAAAAAATTGGCAAAGTTTTAAATTGATCAATAAATAAAACTGTCAAGAAAATAGGTGTAGAAGGAACTTGTCAGGTTACAGTAAGACCGGGTGTTAAAATCCCACATCTACTGACATAATCAGTGGGGGAAAAAACCAGTTCTTTCTCTGATTATGCAGTATATAACGCCACAGGCTAAATAATTTATAAACAATAGAAATTTCTCATGTTTTGCAGCCTGAGAAGTTCATGTTCAAGTTGACAGCAGGCCTGGCATCTTGTGAGAGCCCCCTAAGCTTTTCTCAAGAGTCTCTCATTGCTGCATTCTCTAGGATGGAAGGTTGTGTCTTCCATGGTGGCAGGGACAGAAGGGCAAGAGAGTGCTCCCTTCAACTTATAAAGTGCTCATCTCATTCATGAGAATAAAATTCTTAGAAATTATCACGGTTTGGATCTGGAATGTCCCCCAAAAGTCTCATGTATTTGGATGTTATGGACTCATGAGATGTTAGGAGATTCAGGCCTGGTCTGGAGGTGTGGATTTTGGGTGTGCGGTGGATTATAGATAGATGGTGGCAGACAGGCATGTGGTAGATTATAGATTCCAGGCATGTGGACCGGATTTCATGCATGTGGATTGCATTATAAGCTTCAACCTGGGAAGGTGTGAACACTGAGGCTGGGCACCAAATGGACAGATCACTAGAATGGGACCTGGAATTGAGCACTGCGCTTCTGCTTTCCCTCCGATACTTGACTGGACTTGACTCGACCACCTATTTGCAACACTGTGAGGAGCTGCCCCCACCTTCTTCTCTGCTGTGTCCTTCCACTGTTCCCTGCCACCCATGAATGGACTGTGACCTTCTGAAACTGTGAGCAAAAATAAACGTTTCCTATCTAATTTGTGTATGTTGTGTACTGAGTTACAGACAACAAAGTAACTAAGACAATTAATAACACCTCAATGTCACACTTACTGATACTACTGCACTGACGGTTAAATGTCAGCATGAGTTTAGACAGAGCTTGATCACTGAAACCGTAGCACTTTCCTTCTAAAGTTCAGCACAAAGCCATGATACCCAAACTATTTTTGTTCAATAGTGTAGCAAGTGTCCTAGCCAGAGCAACGAACAAGAAAGAGAAATAAAAGGTATTCAAACAGGAAACAAGATGAAATCTGTTTGCACATGGCATTACTTTATATAATAGGCTTATAATAGAACATATATAATAGAATATTATTCATCCATTAAAAGGGAAGAGATTCTTTCATTTGTGATAACTCAGGTGGTCCTAGAAGTCACTATGCTAAGTGAAATAAGCCAAACACAAGACAAATGTTGTAAGATGTTACTTGTATGATGAAATTAATAATTGAATTTATAAAAATAGTAAGTGGTAGTCATCAAAAACGAGAAGATCTGGGATATGAAGAGATGATGACTGAAAGTTTCTTTTTTGTGAGTTGAGTAAGTTTGGGACTACTGTGTACGGACTATAATTAGTAATATTGCCTTATATACTTTGCTAAGAGATGACTTAAGTGTTCTCACAGACCTAAGTATAACTATACAGTCAACAGATGAGATAACTTTCTTAAACAGCTTAATTGCAGATTTTCAAAATATGAATATATCAAGATGTCACTTTGCATACCCTAGAAATATGCTTTTCTGGGTCAAGTATACTTTGATAAAGCTGGAAAAAAATAAAACATAAAAAATATGTAAATTACACAAAATGAAGAGCTGTTGCAACCTGTGTGTATATGGGATTGCACATAGGACATTCACAGTGAGATAAGTCCTCCGCCTCCTTTCCTGTTCTTGATTTTTAATTTTGAAAATACAGGGTGTAGATCAGTTACCTGGGCACATCTCACACTTCTCATCTTCCTGCCTCAGCTTCCCAAAGTACTGGGTCGACAGACCTGCACTGCTGTGCTCGTCTAACTGTTATCATTTATAATCACTTGCAGAAATGACTTAAATCATCAATTACCTATCCAAAAATATTTTTGCAAATAATTTCAAATGATAACTATGACAGAGTTTTAACTTAAAGTAATGGAACTATTTTGGGGAAATAAAACTGGATATTATCTTGTATTTCATTAAACTTGTTTTTAGGTAGTGTCTGGAAGTTTTATTTAAAATATAATATTTTGCTTAATATTTTTTCTTTAAATTCTAATTATCCAAGTCATGGGATTGTCAAATCTTTATAGTTTCCAAATTCCCTCAACTTTCCCCCAAACAGACATACAGGTATGTTTCTTTTTGTCCTGTGGCTTGAAGAAGCCCAAGTTGAGAAAACAATGGACCTTAGGAAATAACATTTAAAGAGTATGGAGCCAACTCAGACATTTGTATCTAAATAAACTGAGAAATTATATTACCTATTGCTTCTTAGGCTCTTAAAGAAAAAAAAAGGAATTTACTTTTCTCCTGTCCAAAGAGCAAATCAAGACTCTCTGTTTGCTACAATGAAGAAGAGGCTTTATTTTGGTGGAAGAAGAAAAAACAACTCTAGAAGCATTGAAGAGTTAAGGACTGAGTTATTTAAGTTCAAGGAAGGAGGATGAAATCTGGTCCCTATGTTCTTGTAGGGGTGTGAGAGGCAGCATGCTAGCCAATGAAAGGATTCCATATGATGGTCAATCCAGGGGCTTTAGAGAAAAAAGTCCCAATGGTTGAGATAAGTGGACACTGAAGGCTTTCAAAGAATAAACTCAAAATGAGCCACAAGGATTTAGTCCACCTTTTCTCAATCATAGATTTTCAAGAAAATTAACCCCCTGAGAAAATGATTCGTCAGTTATTACAGGGATGGTTTATCAATAGTAGCAAATTAAAAGAGGGAATAATTCATTACATACGAGGAAAGTTATAGGTGACGAGACCTTAGTAAGGAGCAGCTTGTGAGTTTTCACCTACGTGATTGTATAAGACAGGTGCACATTCAGGACCCACTGAGCTTGGACTTTCGACCTAGGTTAGCAATATGTGATAAGTATGAGACACTCAAACAACCACGAGGACATATATTTTGCAGTGCATTGTGTGCTTAACAACAATGTTCTGAAGGGAAACCTTATTAAGTACACTTGTGACTTATAGTATTCTCAACTTACAACAGATTTATTGAGATGCAACCACATCATAAAATTAGGAGCATATTCATATAGGTTCAAAAAAGAATGATTATATCAATAATATAGAGCATACTATTTATATTCCAGAAGACAGCAAGACGATGAATCAGGCCTGCCTTCAGGAGAATTTAATTATTCACTAACCATCAGACTCTGTATTGCACGTGCATCATTCACTTACAGAAGAAATATAAAGAACCTGACAAAACAGGGCTGCCAAGTGAGGAAAAGAGTTAACCCAGGAGAAAAGCAACTCAGCTATTTTATCTATGGTGGATTTTTTAAAATTACTATTCTCTATTTCGAATTACATTTACAAAAGATTTGGTAGGTAGAGGTTGATAGAATCTGAAATTCTTATTGTAGTTTAATTTCTACTTTAAAAATTTAATGTATTGCTCTCAAAGGACTTCCAAAGAGTTTTAAGAAATAAGAAAAAAAAAACCCTGATTTTCAAACATTAGAGATTGAACATATTCAGGCATTTAAATACCCTAACTAAAGCTGGGACACAATATGGTGTTGAAAACTTCAGTTGGCTTAACATGCAAATTTATTCATTTTACATGTATATTTAAATAGTGAGCCTAACTTGTGTTTGCATTTTCTTCTAAGTTCAATCTTTCCATCACTTATCTAAGAAATATTATGACCTATCTACAAGGTACTGCACATTATTTTTATTAACTGAGAATGTAACAGAAACTTTTTTGTAATAAAAATCTTTAGAATAACATCAGTTTAAATGACACTACAGGGAGACATTAGCATTTTCCATAAAGCAGATTGTGCAATTTTTCTATCTACTCAGAGACAAGCATTTGGTAACAAGACAAGAGACAAGCTAATTAAATAAAAGTCTTGTCTTAAATTAGGGATATATATGTACATATATGCATTTATATATATGTGTGTGTATATATGTACATATATATATAATATTTTGGATGCTAACCAACACCTGTCAATGTTAGCAAAAGCACTCTCTGCACCACACCTTTATCTGCTTGCTTGATTGCACTGTCTTGAGAAGCAACATATAGTGCCTGCCCAAAATGAGTGTCCAATAATGGAATAGTTGCTTCTCTCAGGCTATTTTTCTTTCTGGTGTTCAACCTAAATTACTCTCTTGAAAAATTATTAACACCTTGCTGATATTCATGGGTCATTATGATTATTTTCAATGTAAATGAAATCGGATGCATTTTCAGCTCACCATTCTAGGCACCAGGCTTCATAAATTATTTTTGCTCTGCATTTGAGGTCTCCTGCCTCTGCATCTATAAGTGGGAGGTGCCTGAGGTGCATTTTTAAAATTTATTCCTGTTGCAGTCTTAACACAGTCATCTTAATAGTGATAATAATACTCTCACCATGACATGCTGCCCAAAACAGCACTGGCATTCTTTGACACTATGAGGAAGCGAATTTGGCTTTATTTCACTTTCTATCCGCTTGACATTCGTGCTATGCGGCACAAGCTCATAAGCCCCCTGGTGACTAAGCTTGAGACAACCATTCCCTGGATAAAGAGTAAACAGAGAAATGGAAAATGAGTTAAGACCTCACCCATTTGTCCACATTGATCATAACGACCACTCAGCCATTTGAAATCCATTACAAGGTACTCACAGGTATTTCTGATTGTTATTATGCTCATGTATTTGAATTTAGTTTTTACTGTAACCCCGTGTTAAATCACCAATTTAGAAAGTTGTAGCTGCTTACTGACATCTTCCACAAATGCAATGTCTTTATGCCATCCTATTCTCGTGGTCATAAATTTCTTCAGTCTTTCTTTATCATGAAAAATGTTAACATCTTCTATTTTGAAAGGCAGTTTTGCTGGATGTAACAGTCTCAATTGGCATTTATGTTACCCTGGCACGTGGATGATGTCACTTCATGATTGCCCAGCTTTTAGGGGTTTTGTTGAGAAGTCTGCAGTTACCCTTCTGTTACTTTCTGTTTTTCTGTGTTAATATTCTGTCCTTGTTTTGACACTCTAAGATTTGAATTATGATATGTTTTATGATATGTTATAGAGAGGTTCTCTCCTGGAAAAAGTTACTTGGAATTCTTTGGATGTCTTCAGTAGCACCAAGTTCATTTCTTTTCCTAGGTCTGGGAATATTTCTTCCATAGTTACATTAAACATCTCCTTTAAACCTTTTGTTCTGTCCTGTTTTTTTTTTCCACTCCATAATTGTGATGTTGCTTCTCTTTGATTCATCCATCAGCTATTGCAACCAATCTTTTTCTTGTCTTTTTGTTTTTCAGTCCTCAAGGACTGTCTGATCCATCCTATCCATTTCATTTTTAAGAACTAATAATCAAACCCTTTAAGCTGGCTTCTTCTTTTTTCAGATGAGTTTTTCATATCCTGGAGTTATGCTTTCATTCTTTCTATAGCTCTATGAAATGTTTTTTTCATTTCTTGCATTGCTTTCCTTATGGCTTTATATATTTTTTTATTTATGCCTCTTAAAGTTTTTATCTATAAGGCTTTTGATTTTTTTGATTATATCCATTTGAGCTCATTATAAATCTTTTGTATGTCTTGCTCTGACTTTTGGTCATTAGGTCTACTTGTCTTTTGAGTGCATTTTCTATAGATTCTGCTGCTTCAGGACCCATGGTATCAGCTTCCAGGAAATCACTCATTTTTGCAGTTGATTTATTGCCTCATTCCCTTGGTTCGACTGGGTTTTAGCTCATAAATGTCAATGGATTCTGTTTTTATTGGAATATTTCTTGCCTTGGAGTTTCCTTGAGTTACTTAAGCTTTTACAGTTATGTCTACTTTTAACTTATTCATCTATGATTTGCGAAAGTCATTCCATGAACAATCTATTTTTGGTTATCTAATCTCTGCCACTTTTCAGTGAAAGTGGAACAGATTATAGAATGTTATGTAATCTATAGACAAAATATTTGTTGGCCAGGAGTAGAAATGAGAATAAATCTCTATGTCGAGATCCACACCTTGAATAGTCTTACATTTACCTTACATCTAACATTAACAAAATACCAACAGAACCTATGAACCAGTTTAATACAATTATTCTATCCTTAACATTAATAGGTGCAGTCTATACCCTCAATGTATCTATCAAAATGAACCTAATACTGATTTACCAAAATATTCCATTAATTTCCGTATTATATCAAGTCTCTAATAAAATGGACATTTATATTGCTTACTTAGGCTAAGCCCAACTACCAGACGTTATCCACCTTCATTAGGCTCCACCCACTATGTCTTCTTTATTAATGTCATAGATATTTTTTTCTATATTTAAGATTGATATTTATTAATTATACCTTTATGTTAGCCAGTTATTGGTATATACACTCAATCCCCTCTGAACATTTTAAATGTGATCTATACACTAACGAAGATTTTTTGTAAAGCAATTATCTCCCTGTATTAGTTATATGAGAGGTCTCCGGTTGCAAAGCATTTTGTTCTATAGTTCTTGACGTTCAGCACATGATCTCTATGTCCTAACTGCAATCAAGATGACTGAGCTCAGTCAAGCCAGTGGTCTAATGATGATCCCAGCTCTATGGGAACATACCTTATTCTCAGGTCCGAGTGGCACCAGAGTTGGGAGGGGCCAGTGGGGAATGACAATGAGGGAACACATGGAGCCTTGAGACTTCAGTGAGGGTGTGTGCAGGGCTGGCTGTCACTGGAGCAGTAGGCAGGCAGTTGGCGGTCATGGGGAGGATCAGGTTTGTGGAACCCTGGCTACCATAGCTACCACTGACCTACTTACCCTTCTGTCCTTTCCTTCCTTTCTTTTTTCCTTCTTTCCTTCTTTTTCTCTCTCTCTCTCTTATTTTTTGCAGCAAGGAATGATGCTATGATGTTAAGAAGAATGTGAGTTAAGAAATCATTGCCTTGCTTCATATCTTAGAGAAAACCATTCAGTTATACAATATTAAATATTATAGCAGCTATAAATTTTTGAAGATTTTTTGTATCACACTGGGCAAATTCTGTTATATTCCTAATTTGCTGAATTTGTAGCTTAAATAAGTACTATATACTGCCAAAAACTTTCTCTGCATTAACTGACATGATCATACAATTATTATTCCTGTGGTTGATATCTTTGAATACATTGAGTTTATTTAAACATGAAATCTGGCTGTTCAGTTGTAATTAATTTTACATGGTCATGTTGTGTAATAATTTTATCCCTCTAGCATTTGATTTGGTAATTTTTTGCTTTTCTTTAAAAATGAATGTTCATGAGGGAAACTGGGTTTTTAATTTATTTTCTTGTAAAATCTATTACCTGGTTTTGGTAATATGGTAATAATGTTCTCGTTAATTATCAATCATTTCTTCCAAACCTATGTACTAAAATTAATCATGAAAAACATTTTTTTCATTAACTGCTTAGTAAAATTCACAATAGAGCTATAGGCCTCTAATTTCTCTTTTGAAATGTTACTAATTATTATATAACCCACATGTAGACATAGGTTTATGCAGATATTCTTTATGTTCAGTGGTTTCTTCACTCCAAAAATTGATTAATTTTGTCTATTATAAAATTAGTGACCAGAGCATTGCTTGTGTATGTGACTAACAGCATTAACACTTCTTTTATTCCTGAGATTGGTAATGGTACATATGCTTTATTTCTTAATTTACTTATAGATTTGTCAGTTTTGTTGCATATTCCAAGATACCATTTTTTCACTGATAGTCTCTATTGTTTTTCTGTTTTAATTTTACTGATATCTGCTCTAACGGTAATTATTCTGGAATCTTATGTTTTTCTTCTTACTTGCCTAATTCGTGGTGTGGAAAGAAGCTGAAAAGCTGAGAAGAGGGAGAAGGCCATGACAAACAAAACTAAGCAATCTGATAGGACAAATAAGGCAAAAACTGAAATCTAAATTGCAAAGGCCGTCACAATTTAATGTTTTAGAGCACAGAAAAAAGGAATTCAAAGACAATACCACCATACTCAAAATCAATCCTGTGTATATTTGCTGATTATTTTCTGTAGGTTAAATGGCTATGATGCTTGCCAGAGAATCTGGAAAGCACAGCCAATGCTTCGCTAATCTCAGAGTGCCGGGGATATGCTAATCATTCAGTTGGGAATTTCAAAGAATTACTTCCTTGTGGAAGAGTAAACCAGAGATTAACTAAGACCTCCAATGGCCGTAAATCTGTTTTAAATCAGTGTTGCCCTTATGGTGTCAAATGATTTGTCCTGTTTGCTGACAGAGATGAGGGAATAAAAAGCCCCACCCCGCTCCACCATGCAAGACATCCCCTAGAATGCTGACAGGACCATAGAGGAGTACGGTAGAAGAGGGTAACAACAGCAGAAATAGGGTAGCCAGAAAAACACTGCCCAGCATGGTAAGTATAGTTGAAAGTATGAGGGAAGGCTTCTAGCAAATGTGTAAAGGTGTGCCATAAGGGAAAGGGGGACACCTGAACATCTGCTATTAAGAAGGACTGAATGATAAGCATATTATAAAGTTAAAGCTGTAGTTGCCTGGGGGCATAGCTTAGTAGTTATGAGTGCTTGCCTAGTAAGTCCAAGGCTCCGGGTTCAATTCCCCAGCGCCACATAAGCCTCAGATTGGCTCTCTCCATGTAATCTACTTAAAATTCAGCCTTGTTTTCCAGAAATTTAGCAGCACCAAGGAAAAAGGACGCTTTCTTTCAAGGGTTTCAGGGTAAGACTCTTGGGAACAAGTTGTATTTTGTGATTATTCTGAACCAATAATAATTACTATGGTTGACCCACAAAACTGGGAGTTAGGGCTAACCTCAAATACATTACAGAGAATGAACACAGATCTTCCAAAAGAAATTGAAGTTCTTTTCCCCAGAAATGGGACAGAATATAGCTAATAATGGCCAAGTAAGTGGTATCTCAGTGGGGATGTTTGACATCTTATGTTAAACTTCATGTTTTTTTTTTAAACAAGACTTCCTTCAGCTTTTTTTTTTTTTGAGAAAGTATGGATGAGCACTAAAATTTACTTCATTATTAAGCATGAATAGTATTTTAAATGTAGTAGAATAGTCAACTAATATGTAATCAAAGCAGTATTACTTCATATTAAGGGAGTAAATATGAGTAAATCAGACAAACCCTTTAAAGAAACTATAAACATCAATGTTTTCTGTTTGTGGTAGATTCCTATGAGCCTGATCAATATCAACAGGGAAGGGGGCACACATTTAAAAATAGCTTTCATAAAATATGAATTAGTGAAAAGAAAAAATCCTGCATCATTTGTTGAGTGGAGATTTGTGTAGTGAACCTTTCTTCAATCATTTCACTCCCTTAACTCGCAATGAGCTCCTCCAACATCCTCAGGAGGAAGAACCGAATGTGTTATTTTTATAACAATTCAGAAAGCAATAAGCAGATTACAGAAAGTTTTACAAATCAGTAGCGATTCTAAGTGGAACACATATGTTGTATTTTCCTTGGCACTCTTTCTCCATGCTCCTATTTAATAACTTACACAATAATAGCATATTCTACCAAATGCAAGAATAGACAAGTGGTTCTTTTATATCATCACATATTCTTCTTTGGAGTCAGGCTTAAGCCATTTGCTTGGGAAAAATCATCACCCTATTTTGTTTTAAGTATGAACAAAGTAGCTTCTTTCTATTGCCTGAGAAGCTTTGTTTCTAGAATGTTATTGCTGTGTGGTGAACCGCATCAGCAGCCTTCCTCTCAGTCACTTGATGATCTTTTAAGAATAATTTCAGATGCTTCCTAGGGCAGAGGGTACAATAAAAATATTCCAGGTAGCAAAGTACTGAGGTATGGAGAAGAAATACTTTATTCTTTCTCAAATCACCTAAACCTCTGGTAATTCAAGGCAGAGTCCAGCTCCCTAACTGGTTCTTTCTAGTGAAACAGTCAACTAAATCCGTGTTTGCGCTATGCATGGAGGCTAAAAATGCAGCAGGAAGAATGATTAATAACTTTCAATTTACTTTTAAAAACCCGACATAGAAATCTTTTGCATGTATTTCTAAAGGCGATTATTTATCATATCCAGCCATTTGTCATCTCTGTGTTCTCATTCTTTTGACTTGATAAGCACTAACTGTGGACTCAGTGGAAGACACCGCACAGATGAATTGCACACGGACCTTTCATTAACAATCTGGAGAAAAAAGATAGATTGTCACACTGTTAAGTACAGTGCAAGACAGAGTGGAGAGCTGCACGATTTAGAAAATAGCTCCACATGTGGGTCTCATTTGAGCCTCATGAAAATCATTTCATGTAAGGAAAAAAATCCAATAATCTAGGTACTTTTTTCAATTCTTTTTTGTTCCATGACAGTAGGGACAAAACCTATCCTGGCTTTTTGTTTTTCTCAATGTGCCTGTGACATAACAGTTTCTCAATCCATGTTCATTGAATAACTGAATGAATGAGCATGTCGATAATTAATAAAAAAGTTAAAAGATCAGACAATATCTGGAAGTGGAGATGGTGAGAGACAGAGGCATAAGATTCAGGTTTCCGATTTGGGAAACTAGTAGGGTGTTGATGGCAGGATTTGTAGGTGAAATATGGTTGTGGACCATGGGAGGACAAATATTTGTCTGAAAGCAGTCAAGTGGAGATCATCAGAAAAGAGGGAAAAAGGGGGGGGGGGGGAATCTCAAAACACCTGGTACAGATGTGGACTAGAGGGACATGATTAGAAGTCTCTGATATGAGCAAGGTTATGAAAGAAAAAACAACCCATTGGGAATGAAGGGCCAAGAACTGAGCAGTGTGGCAAGAAAAGCCACAGAGCGATCCTACTTCAGGCTCCATTTTTGTCAGGCAAAGATGTCTGAGCCATTACGTGTTCTTGAGGTTTCAAGCCAAAGTGTGATGAAAATCAGCAGCAAGCAGAATGTCGAGAGCGTAAAACAGGAATCCGAACTGGGTTCATAAAAGATTTACTGAGCAAATGTATTGCTTACTGCGTGAGTCAGCTTTCCATTGCTGCGAAAAAATACCTGGCATAAATCATCTTCGAGGAGGAAAGATTTATTTCAGCGTCAGGAGTTTCCGTTATTGGTCAGTCAGCTTCAGCGCTTTAGATTTGTGGGGAGGCAGAGCTGACGCTGTGGAAAGGTGCACTGGAGGAAAGCCTTGTACTTCCAGGCAGCCAGCGAGAAAAGAGAAAGAGAAGGCTGAGAGGAAGGGGCTGAGGACACGGTCAAGCTCCCCCAAGGTCATGGCCCCGTGACCCACTCCCTTCAACTAGGTTCCACCTCCTACATTTCCATTAGCTCCCAATAATGAGATCAAATTATGATCTCATCATGGATTAATCCACTCTCAGCCTTCAGAATCCCCTTCTGGAAGCCCCACGTCTGAACCCATGAGGGGCTATTTTAGATCTAAACTATAGTATTTATCTGTTTATTTTGTCCTGGGGTTCTCCATTAGAAAGGTAAAGGCTAGAGAAACAGAAAGAGGACAGCCAACACTGCCTTCGGAGTGCACCCTGGCATACTGCCCCACTCTGGGAGACCCTAGACACAGGCTGACCTAGACCTCATAAGCCTCTGAAGAGGAGAAATTGTGATTCCTGTTTCCAGATTCTGAGGGAAAAATGGGTTCTGAAGTCAGGCAGTGCTGAGCCAGAAGTACTGAGCCTAGCCAATCCAAAGTCTTAGTTTCTGTCACTACTCCTTGACTAAATCTTTCAGCATGCAAGGCTCATCATGATAAATCCATTCCTTGTGTCCAATTCTGACATGATTATGGTATGTTCTGACCTATTTCCACACTAAGGTTTGTTAAGTATTTTAAATATTTTCACTAGGAACCATGAATGTCACATGCGTACTGAATCAGGAGGCATTCATCTTGATAAGTGTAGGGAAGAGCTATATCCTATGTAGGAAATGATGGTCAACAGACATTTGTTTAAGCCTCTATTAATACAAATGGGAGAACTGGTTGGAATATGGACACCACACTAATTGAACTGACAGGCTTTTTATGCAAGAAAGCCCCAAGGTTGCATTTTCTGCATTGTCAATCAAGCTCGCTGTGAATTGGTCATGTTTATATCGGAGTCAAAGCGCTCTGCCTTCTGATCTTGCCTTTTTTACCATGCGACCTCCCAGACAACGGGTGAGAGTCTGGATTCTCAGTTTCACTACATGCAATATTAGCACAATAATAACATACTTGTAGACTACATAGGAGAATTAAAAGGCATGATGTACAGTTTGATGGGCTTGTTACAGTGTCTTCATTTTCCTACATGCTCGAAGAATTACACTATTATTATACGTAGCAGTACGTCAACATGATTGAAAGATAAAATATTTGGCATGCATATATAAACTTTTTTTAAAAATAGAAAAAGAAGTGTCAAATAATTTCAAGTAAAACCTTATTTTAGTGAATTGAGAGGAATTGGAAATTAGAATAAAGAACCGTGCCAATGTTGCAGGGCCTTTCCTATTTTGATATGAGGAGCCATCATTGGACTCTTTGTGAAGAGGACTGCTACCTTTTTACCAGAAAAGTTATTCAAATAAGTTGCATGATCAGTACTGTGGTGTTAAGTACTCCTTAGGGTGATACTCCAATTCATTACATGAGTCAGATTTTAGCAACTGTTCCTGAACCAAGGAACTTTACCTACTGTGTGTTACCTTAGGTTCTCTTGAGAATGACCTGCCTTGATTTGTGTAGCTAATAATTTCTAACGTTGCTTTTTAAAATCAACTCAACTGTTTGCTTTTTCCCATCTATATCCAATATTTTATCAATTTTATTCCTTTTCATTTTCTCAAGTTGTGGCAATTTTATAACATAAAATTCTAAGGGTCTCTAGCTATCGCTCCTTACTCACAGCTGAAGGGCTCATGAGCCTTGGTCCACAAAGACCTCCCTCAAGCAGAAACTTCCTCTCTTCAGCAATTTATTCTAATGCTTTTCCTTCTCCCTTTTATGACACTGGGCACACTCCTGATCATATGATATTTAAGTCCTCTTCACTTGTCTGTGAGACTGTTAGCACCAAGAGCAAAAACAATTATAGCTGACGCACATTTTTAAAATTCCCATAATGCCTGGCACAGTATCTTGATACAATATAATAAATAAATATAAAGTGGAAGAAATGATACATTTGGTTTAATGTACATTGTATCCACTGGCATTTAAGCTTTACTTCGGACACTGACTTTCACCTGCTTCTCTTAGAACATGCAACAAATGTGGACTCTGTGTTTCTGCAGAGAGAAGGCATGGAATCTTATAGTGACATCTCAACTTGGAGCTATTACTCAAGGTGAACAGAAGTTGAAGAATTTTCAACTCCTTGATTACTTTAGCTTGACTTTGTGTTCTCTGAAGTTTGGTTCTCTCCCTTGTAATACTGGGAGTAAGACCTCTGACAGTATTAGAAAAACTAACTCACAATTTCTAAAACTGTAAGTTCTAAACAATTTCTTCCTAGATTAAAATTTTTCTATATTGCTTTCTCCTCTTTATGTACATTTTTTTCAGTATTTAAAAAATAAAACCAAGATATTTAAGTACGTGATAGAATTTAAAGAAAAATCCTCTGCCTTTCACGTGGAGCACTGATTCATTAACCGTTAATGCAATAAAAATGTGCTCTGATCTGTCATGTATCAATGTGAGAATTCATAAAGAATGTAAAAACAGAATATTCAACTTGGAACATACTTTACATTAAATTACATTAGCATTACATTTCCCAGTTATGTGTAATATATTCTTATTTAAAGCAGAACTGTATATATTATTTACATAGTTACATATATTTAGGAGCTATTATCAAAGGCAGATAACATAAATTGTGACATTATTTTCAAATAAACTATTCAACTCAAAAATTACATTTTAAATACAAATTATGTGTGACATACTGTGGGAAGACATCCTATGTTCCTAGATAAGAAATAATATTGTCAAAATGAAGTATTTCCAAAATCACCTTAGAGATTCTATACAATACCAATAGCATTCTTCATAGAACTGGAAAAAATTTCTAAAATTTCTATGGAACCAGAAAAAGACCCAGGATTTCCGAAGCCATCCTAACTAGCAAGAGCAAACTACACCCCAACATTCCAGACTTCAAAATAGACTAAAAGGCAATAGTGATTAAAATCTACATGGTACTGGCACAAGAACAAACAGGAAGATCGATGGAACAGAGCTCAGAATACAGAGGCAAACCCAAGCTCTCTCAGCAATCTGATTTTGACAAAGGGACCAAACAATTCATTGGAGAATAGACAACAACTCTAAAAAGTGATGTTGTTGAAACTGTATATACAAAGGTGGATTGAAATGAAACTCATATATTTTATCATATAGTCAATTCCAATTAGAATAGTTTGAAGAGCTAGATGTCAAAGCAGAAACCCTGACTTTACTGGAAGACAAAATAGGTACAATGCTGGAAAACACAGGAACAGGAAAGAATTTCTTAGAGCATTAATTGCTCAAGAAATAGCAAGAATCAACAAATGGGACTACATCAAATTGAAAAGCTTTTGCACAGCAAGGAAACAATCAACAGGGTGAAGAGATAACCTATAGTTTGGGAGAAAATTTTTGCTAGCTATCCCTGAAAGGATTAATATCTAGACAAAAAAGAAAAAAACCAACCAAAAAAACAAACAAAAACCCCCCAAAAAGATCCCATGAAGAAATGAGCATTTAAAAAGGGACTCTGAACGTTCTCAGAAGAGGACATACAAAAGGCCAACAAGTACATGGAAAAGTATTCAACAACATCTTTGACCTCCAGAGAAATGCAAATCAAAACTACACTGAGATTCAATCTCATCCCAGTGAGAACAGGTTATGCAAAGAAGTCAAAAAACAACTGTTGCTGAGGCTGTTGGGGGAAAAAGGAAGCTTCTACACTGTCGGTGAGATCGCAATCTGGTTCAGCCTCTATAGAAAGCAGTTTGGAGATCCCTTACAAAACTGAGAATAGAAATTCCATTTGACCCAGCTACAGCTCTGCTGGGCATTCTCCCAAAGCATCTAAAGCCATTACATCATAAAGGCACATGCATATCCCTGTTTTTAGCAGCGTAATTCCTAATAGCTAAATCCTGAAAGCAACCTACATGCCCATCAACAGAGGAATGGATAAAGAAAATTTGTCATATGTACACATAAATTGTTATGCATCCATAAAAAGATAAATATGCATTTGCAATAAATGGGGTCACCTTGAGTCAGTAATGCTCAGTGAAATGGATCAGACACAACAGATTAAGCATCATTTGGGATTGGTGTCTCTTAAATGAGATTTCCATAAATAAGACCTTGCCTCACAAGACAGTGCTAACTAGGGATGCAGAGAATTGCAAAGGTGCTGAATTAAATCCCTAGTGCACAAAAAGATTATAAAATATGTTAAATAAAATATGTAACAAAATGTATTCAGCAAGATACACATTACACTTATTTTCTAGGTTACTTGCTCAAATCTCCCACCAAACAGAACATTGATAATGCTACTAATGGTATATTATTAGCAGTGTTAACTTATTATCAGAATCATTACATTGTAATTTTCTTCCCTAAAAGTACTTAAACAAATTTTAGACATTCAACTTTATAAATATGTTTGTTCACTAGACTCAGTGAAGTAAAGTGAATAAACTTTATATTTGAGCCCAACGTGACAATCATTTATACTTAAAAATTCAAGCAAGAATATTCAGTTAATATGTAATAGTAACTACTAAACACCCATGGTGATATTTATATTTTAATAATTTGTCATAGTTGCTCAATCATTTAAATTTCATTAGCTAATGTTCTTAATATATTTATATTGTATGTATAATAATTCATTTTTTAATCACTTTAGAAATACTGTGCTACACAGGCATGATTTACTTTAGTCTAACCTGAGGAGGAATGGTTTTTAGCATCTGAATTACCCAATTAGGAAACAACAGTCTGAGGTAGCTCATAAACACTATAAATATCATTAAAATTATTATCACAACTCTGTTAATTAGAACAAAAGATACTTGAAATAATTTAAGATGTGCAGTTAGGTTAAAAAACTATGAAATACAGAAATTTTAATTTTAAAGGATGGGATGAACTAATGTAACCTTCATAAAACTGATACTCTAAATACATCTGGACTGGCAAAAATACTCTCATCTTCTGTATAAACAAAATATGCAAATATTTTAGGGCCCATTGATGTAGTGTACTCAGGAGGCAAAAATTAAACAACCAGTTTGATTATGACTTAGTTAATTCAGTGATATCATAGTTTAAATCATAAAGTAGTGTCTGAAAAATGCGCATTAACTGATTATCAGTGGCTAATGAAAGAAGAGGTGTGAGTTGAGAGAAAATTTGGCCCACACATACTACATTGTACTTAAAGAAATAAGTTTTGGTGCACAATAGGGTGACGTTAGATAATAATAATGTGTATTTCAAGACAGCTAAAAGAGTAATTCTGAATGTTTTCATCACAAAGAAATGGTATGTTTTTGAGCAGATGGATATTCTAACTCTGCTAATGAGCCTTAAATAGTGAATAGATGGTTAAACCATCACAGGATGGATGCCCCCTACATATATTTTTATGCCTCTTTAAAAAAAAATTAAAATGGACAAGCAAGAAAAAAAGGAAGTGTAAACTTTTTTTTTTCCAACTTGAATGTAACAGCGTTTATATTTTAGGAAGTGCACCACGCTTTATTTTTTTAAACCTAGAAGATCATTAGGAAAGTCTGAATGGGTTTGAAACTTAGATGCCACAATCACTTTTATCTCACCTTCCATCTGTTACCCACTCTAAGAAATCCAAATAGTGGGAGTTAGGGGGTACAGGAGGGCCAAAGAGGGAAGGAGGAGAAGGGACTGTGATTTTGATATGATACATATGTGCACAAAATGCTCAAGTTCCATATAACAATATCACCATTGTGTATGGGGTGTGTGTGTGTGTGTGTGTGTGTGTGTGTGTGTAGAAGAAAAAGAAAGTGAGATAAAGAATATAAAAATAAAAAGATACCCAAATACATTTGGCCTGTAGAGAAAGCAAAAGAAATCCTAGTGGAGAAAGTCATGCTCACGTGTTAAGAGGATGCCGGCAGCAGAAAGCCTACCTGTCACCAGCTCTAGGGTATCTTTCTGACTTCCTGCAGAATTTCATACTAAGTATCCTATGGATTTCCCGAGAAAGCTATTATAGATTTAGTATTTCACAATCTTAAGTGTCAAAACTTTTTCAATGGCAACCACAAATATTTACCTGACAAAATTATAAGAACTATTTCCTGTTTTTCTGCCTCCAGGCAACACTCAGGAAGGTGGCGGGTCTTGGAGACAAGTAGTTGTGTCCTGCCTTTCCATTGGATGCTGGTAGCTTCTTTTCATAGTAGTCAAACTCTAAGGCTGCTTGAGAGCTCGTGCAGGTGGGAACAACCTCTCCGATGATCTGAGGAGGAAGGTGGGACAGATGACAGACGCCCAATAGCAGTGCATGAGTGGGGTGACAGGCAGGTCCCGAAGTCTTCCAGCAGCCAAGGGGAGGGGCATGGATCACGAGAATGTGTGACTTTTAAGGAAAGAGATATATTTCTAGGCTTTTACGTGAGTTCTATTAAGCCTTCCTAAATGAAAATTTCCAAATATTCTGAGAAACATTTTTAATGCTCATATTTTGGTTATAACTTTTAGAAAACTTCCCAGACTCTTGAAAAGATACAAAATATTTTTAAAAGATGTTCTTTATAAATAGTCACACATCTCAGTACATCATTTTAAGCCTCTTGAAGCCTTTGCCTGCATATTATTATAAAGTAAACACACTTCTTACTCAGGAGACTTTGGTATTATCTCTTGTAAAGGGAGACGACAGGTTTTGTTGAATATTTCCAGTCCGTTTGCATTCAAAAGAGCAATCGTAGCTCTCCTTCAAAATCTGTAATGGTTCCATCTGAATGGGTTTGATCGGACAGCCTATTCTTGCTTTCCCATAAAGAGTCTGATACTGCCCCGGGGAAGTCATTTTCTGCCGTGATTGAGAACTCTGTCATGCAGACAGTGTGGGAGGAAAACTGGAAAATATACTCATTTAGATGGGTTCTATTTTTTCTAGGTAGGTGTTAGTGGTGAGCATTCACCAAGAGAAATGTTCCTGTGTTTTTCAGCTAGAATTTCTCATGCTATTTTGATCAAATTCATACAATTATTTTATTTTCATTTTATTCTGTGGTATTCCTTTGACTATTCCAGTTGTAGAATCTACCTCTTTCTATTGGTTTGGGGGAAAAAAATGGCAGGAGACAGTAACAATAGGCAGTTTGTCTCTTTTTTTTTTTCCTTATGTGAACACATAGTGGCACAAATCTAGAAAGCACGATTTTTTAAATTTAATTTTTTTCAGCAGTGTTGTCCGATATGGCTGCTAAATCTTAAGTTTCCAAGTTCAGCCCTGGTTCTGTTTTGGCACAAACAGTGAGGTCGAATTTAATGACACGCAGGTGTGGGAACCCCTGCTGCCCTCTCAGGAGTTGAAAATCTGCTTGGCAAGTTTGAAGTTCGTTTCTCTGCCCCACGCACTTGCTTCTCCAGCTCTGTGTGCAACAGAGCGGTGCTGCTGCTTTAAGAAACTACTAGCATTCAGTCTAAAAAGAGTCAGTGAGTGATATCCACAGAATGAACGAGATAAATGAAGACTTCTTTACAGGATCAGAGCCGGACCTCAGGGAAAAGTGTTTGCTGCATATTTCAAGATTCCTCATGTTGGATTTGTTCGCCCGGGCAAAAGTCACCCTACAGACCCACATGGGTTTCATCAAGATCTGACTAACTCAGCTGCATTTGGGGCGGGGCATATTAATGAGAATTTTAGATTTTCATTTCAGCATTTGGCATTTTAGCTACTTTGCTTTGACTGGTTTTCATTTTACTCCAGACAACACTTCATAGTACTAAATTCTTGTCGCAATTTTAAATTAAGGCTATAATTTTTATGGGCTAAGAATGAAATCATATATTGTTATAGGAAGAATCAAAGTAAAGCATGAAATCCTCTTTTCACTAATTAAAAAGTAGAAAACTTCTCACCCACAATCCTGCAGAAACAGGAGACAGACAGAGAGAGACAGAAATATAAAGCAGAATGAAAGTATCATTCCTGCCCATGAGATGTGTCCACGTGCCTGGGCTCAAGAATTCTCAGATAGCTGTAAAATATTAATTATGAAAATTACCATATGAATAGGCAGAAGATCTACCCTCAGACGCGGGATGCCAGCTCTCTGGGAGGCTGAGTTAGAAAGATCACAAACTCAAGTGCAGTGACTTAGGTGAGATCTGTCTCGAAATAAATGTGGGTTATAGACATAGTTCAGTAACAGGCCCCAGTCCCAAGAGGAAGAAGAAGAGGAGGATGAGGAGGAGGAAGGAAGAAGGAGGAGGAGGAGGAGAAGGAAGGAAGGAAGGAGGGAAAGAAGGAAGGAGGGAAGGAGGGAGGGAGGGAAGGAAGGAGGGAAGGAGGAGGGAAGGAGGAGGGAAGGAGGAGGGAGGGGAAGCGGAGAAGGGAAAGACCTGCCCTCACCAGTGTAGGTGGTTATCATCCAATCTGTCAAACTGTTGAGGATCCGTGATGGACCAAAAGGCGGTGGAAAGGCTACCTCTCTTTTCTTCTTGAGCGGGGGACATGGCTTTCTTGTTCTGGGACATCAAAGATCTGGTTCTCCGACAAAGTGGGAGCTCCACTGTAGTGGTATGTATACACAGCACAGTACTACTCTGTCATAAACGCCGGAAGACAGGAATCATTTGTAAATAAGTGGACACCTACAAGGTCTGCATTTTCGAGACCTCAGACTGCAGATTCTGCAATGCCTTGGTAGCAGCGCCCTTAGTGCTCTTGTTTTCCAAATAGGATATTGAAGGTGAAGGAATTATCACCTCCTGACTTCCACAGGATTGGTATTCTTGGTCAACACTATGCAAAGATATCTTGTAATTTACCTTGTTTTTCATCATCTCAATGTGAAATCTTGGTATTTATGTACAATACACAGTGGTCACGTTAGACTTGAGAATTCCGTGCACACATATATGACGGCAACTTCACGTTCCCTTTCCCGACCCCTCCCTCTCCCACCATCCTTTCTCTCACCCCTCCTAAGTCCCAATATCTCACTTATTTAATTCAATATTTACAATTTGTTTTTCTCACATTAGAAAAACCATGGGTTATTTAATCTTCTGAGTCTGTTTCTGAGTCTGATTCACTTCTCTAAACATGATATTCTCAAGACTTACCTACAAATGATATATATATTATATATATATATGTTTATGGAAGAGTAGTCCTCCATTGTGTATAGATAACACATTCTTTAAATCCATTAGTCTACTGAGGGATATTTTGGTATCTTCCATGATTTACTTATGATTAGTTATGCTGCTATAAACATGGGTATGCATGATCTCTGATTCTTTTATGATAATTTTAACTCTTAAGGAACAATGATACCTCAGAAGAGGTATCATTGAATCAGATGGGATATCTATTCTCAGCTTTTTGAAGCATCTCTGTACTGCTTTCCAATTACACCAGTTTACAGCTCACCAGCAATGTAAAAGGTTATTTTTTCCCATGCAACTTCACCAACACCTATTGTAATTTCAGTTCTTGATATAAGTCATATACAGATGAATAAAAATGGGGGAAAATAAAAAATAAATAAAAGTAATTAAGACGTTCTGTTCCAATTCTAATTTTTTTTAAAAAAGTAGATCTCAAAATTATTTTAAAGAGTTTTGATCTTGTAACTTTAAACAGATTCATTTTTAGAATTTTAAATTTTAAAGCATGGCCCTTTCCTAGGCAATGTGTGAAAAGATTTTACTTATTTTTTGTGATTCTAGAATTTTAATGGCCAAAAATAATTGCATGTCTTTATCATGTACAATATTCTGTTTTGAAACAGGTACGTGTATTGTGGAATGTCCAAGCCATGCTCACGTGCTTTGCCTCACATTATGAACTTTTTTGTGGTGAGAACATTTAAAATCTACTCTCAGAGGTTTCCAAGTATACGATACATTGTTATTAATATAGTCACCATGCTTAAAAATGAAGCTCTTAAATGTATTCCCCTCCCCCCAAAAGTGAAATTTTTAAGAGCAAGGGGAAGAATTGCCTCTTTTATTTAAAGAGAGTCACCCAGGTGCTCTCCCTTCACAGGTTCTGCATGACCATAAACCACGTAACTATCACCAACCTACGTGATCTGCCTCCATGCATGTGCTACGTGACTTAGGGCTCTGATGCTCTCTGCAGGCCACAAATGGAGAAGGTGAAGAAGAAACCATCCTATTGGACATATATAAGGTGAGATCAAAATGTGGTAAGTGTTGAGGCCAGGAGATCATGGAGCAACATTATCCAAGTGCTAAGAGAACATAAATGCCAACCAAGGCTGCTGTATCCAGCAAAACTGTCCTTCAAAAGGAGAGGGAGAAGTTAAAATGTTTCATTAACAAAGAAAACCTAAAGCAATTCAGGACCACTAGACCAGTGAAAGACAGAGATACCTCAGAGGGGAAAAAAACAAAACAAAATAACAGGAAGAGGTGAATGAAATAACAAGAGTGCAAATCAACCAGCCAACACCGAAGTATCAAAAGGATGACAGGAAACAGCAAATATACCACAATAATAACACTGAAAGTAAATGGTTTCAACTTGCCTATCAAAAGACACAGACTGGCTAACTGAATTAGAAAACAAAAGTCCATAATTTGCTCCCTGCAAATAACACATTTTACCTATAAGGAAACCTATAGACTGTAAATAAAAGCATGAAAATCAATATTCAGTGCAACTGGACCCAGAAAACAGGCAAGGGTAGCTATATTAGTCTCAGACAAAGCAGATTTCAACCTAAGTTAAATGAGGGAAGACAAAGATGAACAGTGTATGTTAGTTAAGGGAACAATCTAACAGGAAATCACAGTTATCAATATATATGTTCTCAAGTATGGGTCACCCAGTTTTGTAAAGAAAAAATTACTGGACTTGAAAGGCTATGTAGGCCCTAATATAATCATAGTAGGGGATTTTAATACTCCACTATCACAGATTGACAGGTCAACTAGACAGAAAAATCAATGAAGATGTATAGTTAAACCACTCCATGAAAAAACTGGAGTTAACAGATACCTACAGAGTATTTTACTCAACATCAACAGAATACACATTTTCTCAGCTGCATATGCAACTTTTTCCAAAATTGTTCATATTATAGGCCATAAGGCATATTTAAATAAATACATAAAAGTTCAAATAATTCCGTGATTACTTTCAGATAATAGTGGAAATTAATAGCTAAAGAAGCTGCAGAAACCATTCAAATATATGGAGACTAAATAACTTATTACTGAACAAACAACAGGTCATAGAAGAAGTCAGGGGAAAAAAATAAAAAAATGTGTAGAGCTATATGATATAGAATGCACATCATACCAGAGGATATGGGAAACAAAGAAAGCATTTCTAAGAGGGAAATGCACAGCTATAAATTCACATATCACTAAAACCAAGTGATCCCTAGTAAACAAGTTAATAGTACAACTCAAGGCCCACAAAATCAAGAATAATCTAAATTAAAAAACAGTAAAAGAAAAGAAATTATAAAGATTAGAGCAGAAATCAACAAAACTGAAAGTAGGAAAAAAAAATCAAAGGTCTGGTTCTTTGAAAAATAATATGAACTGACCTCTAGCTAAACTAACCAAAAAAGGAAAGAAAAAAACATATCAGTGCAAATAGAAATTAAAAAGGTGAAATCACAACAGACACTGCTGAAATTCAGAGACTCATAAGCAACTATTTTCAAAACTTACACTCCAACAAGTTAGAGAACTTGGAGGAAATACATAAATTTGTAGACACATGCCAAATACCAAAACTGAACGAAGAAGACATAAAAATCTTGAATAGACACACAACAAACATGGAAATTGAGGCAGTAATGAAGTCTTTACCCACAAAGAAAAGCCCAGGATTAGATGACTTTACCAGTATTTCAGAGCGGAGCTAACACCAGTACTTCTCAAACTGTTCCACCAAGTAGAAAGAGAAAGAACATTGTCAATCTCATTTTTGGAGGTTAGCATTACCATGGTAATGAAACCAGATAAAGCTAAACCAGGAGAGAAAACTATAGAATAATCTCCTTAATGAATATGGGTGCAAAACTTCTCATTAAGATATTTGCAAACAGGATTCATCCAGTTATTAAAAAGACCATACACCATGATCAAGTGCGGCCTTTATTCCTGAGATCAAAGTTTGGTTTCACATACATAAATCCATTAGTGCAATATGTCAAGTTAATAAAAGAGCAAAAATCATAGCATCATCTCAACTGAGGTAGAAAAGGCCTTTAACAAAATCCAGCATCGATTCATGATAAAAACGCTACAGAAAATTGGTAGAGAAGATCTTATCTCAAACTGATAGGAGCCATATATGCCAAACCTACAGCAAATATCATAAATAAATGGGGAGACATTGAAAGCATTTTCCATCAAATCAGGAACACTACAAGGCTGCCCACTCCCACCACTTCCATTTAACACAGTTCTCGAGACCCTAGCCAACACTGTTGGCTGAGAGAGTGGAATAAAGGGAATGCATGTGAGAAAGGAAGAAATCAAACCATCATTACTTGCAGTTGGCATGATTCTATACACTGAAGACCTGAAAACCTCTGCCACAACTCTTGGAACTAGTTGACAAATTGCAGGTTACAAAATAAGCACAAATACAGTAAGTAGCACTCCTCTACACGGTGAAGTCACTGAGAAAGAACTGAGAATAATTCTGTTTTCAACAGTCCCTCAGAAAAATTGAATACCTTCAAGAGTAATATTAAGAAAGTGATGGACCTCTATCTACAATTGTGGTTTGCATTTGGAAAGTCCCCCTAAAGTCTCATGTATTTGAATGTTATAGCTTGTCTATGGAACCATGTGCTGTCGGGAGACTGGGGCCTAGTTTGGAGGGGTGGGTTACAGGCATGTAAATTGGATTATAGGCATGTTGTGAGGGTTTACCACACCTTCTACACCTGGATGCAGGAGGGGCTGATCACTGGGATGAGACCTGGAAGGATCTATAAGCTGCTTCCTGCCTTCCTTGAGGGACTAGTCTCAACTTGCCTTGACTTGGCTTCCTGTTTGTGGTGTCATGAGAAGATACCTCTACCTCTGGCTCTACCATGTACATCCATTGCTGCCGGCCACTCCTGAATGGACTATGACCTTCTGAAACTGTGAGCTAAAATAAACCTTTCCTCCCCTAAATTTGTGGATGGTGGGTATTGAGTGACAGCAATGAAAAAGGAACTAAGACATCTACAAAGAAAACTATATTATGCTGAAAAAAAAATAAATTACAAAGATTATTTCAAAATGACAGTTCCTGTTCCTGGATAGACAGGACTAATATCATCAAAATGGCTATACAGCCGAAACTGATAATCAGATTCAATGCAATTCCCATCAAAATATCACCAACTATCTTCACAGAACTTAAAAGAAGCAATCCTAAAATTCATATGGAGCAAAAAAGAGATTTAGAATAGTCAATGTAATCTTAAGTAACAAGACAAAAACAGGTAGCAGGATGGTTGCAGGCATAAAGCTATACTACAAAGCAACAGTGACAGTACTGGCACAAAAACAGAGGCTGACCAATGGAACAGACTGAGGATACAGTGAGAACCCCAAATACCTTCAGCTACCTAAATTTTGACAAAGGCCAAAAACATACAATGAAAAAGAATAGATGCTTCAACAAACAGTGCTGAGAAAACTAGTTAATCACACACAGAAGGGTGAATCGAGACACACACATATCACCATGTACCAAAATCAAACTGAAGTGGCTCAAAGACCTAAGTATTAAGATGGAAACACTGAATCTTCTGGAGGATAAAATAGACAAAACTGTAAAAGGCATAAGAGCGTGCCAGGACTACCTATATAGGACACCTAATACAAAAGAAATAGTCCCCAAAATCAGCAGATTGGAATTATATCAACCCAAAAAGTTTCTGTACAGTAAAGGAAACTATTAATAGAGTGAAGACAGAACTGATAGAGTGCAAAAAGACTTTCTGTCACCTATACATCAGAGAGGAACCTAGTAACCAGAAGATACAAGGAACTGAAGATAAACAGACCTCTCAAAAACAAAGACCCAATTAAAAAATGAGCAACTGAAATGAAAAAGTTCGAATGACCCACTCAGTTGAAGAAGTTCAAATGGCCAGCAAATTCATAAAAAGTTGTTCAACATCCTTAGCCATTAGAGAAATGCAAATTAAAACATCACTAAGATACCATCTTACCCCAGTGAGAATGGTACATATGAAGGAATCGAACAGCAATTAATGCTGGTGTGCTTGCAGGGGTGGGGAGCAAGGGACCCCTTCTCCATTACTGGGTAGTATCTCTTCTGGGTATCTTTCCAAAAGAAGTAAAAGCAAAGTATAACAGGGAGATATGTGTATCAATGTTTATAGAAGCACAATTGACAATAGCTAAACTGTGAAAGATGTCAAACACCCATCAAAAGACCAATAGATGCAAAAACTATGGTGTATGTACACAATAGAGTACTATTCTTCTACAAAAACAGACAATTTTGAGGCTTTTGTAGGTAAATGGATGCAACCTGAGGCCATCACGCTTAGCAAAATGGGCCTATACTCAGAAGATTAAATATTGCATGGTTTCTCCAATATGAGAAACAGAATACAGGCATCCTATAGAACTAAATGAGAACGATGAGAGGGTTGGGGAGTATGACGGAGCAAGTGGGATGGACGATAAGGACGCGAAGGGATTGTACAGCAGTCATGATACGTATGAGCATAAAATCCTCAAGTTCAATATTACCATCATACAACTCATATATATATATACCAATAAATACTGGAGCAAAGAAGAAAGAAAATACTGGAAATAAGTGGCGAATCCTTCTTTCATTAACAGTGTTAAAACTGAACACAGGAATGAACTGTGTTAGTGAATTCAGAAGTAATACACATATCCAAGTAAATTTCTACCATTCCCTGAGCTTGGAGCCCACAAGTAAAACAGAGAATATTTTCAATCACAAGCCCGAGCGAGGGCAGTACTGTCCAGAGCTCTTGGCACAGTTGTAATCACCATGTTCTTGGGCGAGACTGGATGCCTGCAGCTCATTATTTTAACTTGTATGCTTCCTCTGAATAAATAGGAACTAGGTATTTGTTCTACATTACATCTTTATGTAAATATATATATATATATATATATATATATATATATATATAATTAAGAATGTATCAAAAGTGGTAAGCATGGACTGAAGAAAGTTGTAAAAGAATTCATTATTCAATAAATATGGCTTCAACTCATATCCTTGGATCACTCAACATAAAAATAAGAACCCTGCTCCCCCTACATCCCCATTCTAGTCAGATTCTTCCAGCAGCAGGCACATGACAAGAAAATTAGTTAAGTCTACCATAGATGGATATTATGATATTTTGTTTTCAGTAGTCTGTCTTTTCAAAGATTAAAATTCCTTTTTATATCACATAGTTATGATAGGTGAAAATATATCCTATGTTTAAAATTTATATATTAATGAGTAACCAAGCATACAATTTTAGGGGTGTCTCTCCATGTAGACAACGGACAGGAAGACACAACCAGGTTTGGTTAAATGTACCACACATAGAATCTTAAGTTGCATTCTTTGGGAATTTTACAAAAAGAATTATTTTGATATGTGTTGCACGTTATTTTTATGCTATTTCAATGAGCTAAATACAATTTTATTGTCTTTGTAATCTCCTAATTTATAACTGTATTTATTTCACTTTGCTTATTTTTCAGCACTGTAATACCTCAGATATAAAGACCAATACTTGTTTACACTGGACCTGTATTAACTAGTCTTAGTCATGGTGGTGAATGTTGGTCATCCCAGCACACCAGAAGATGACAAAGAGAGGACTAAAAATTCCAACCCAGGCTGGGCAACTTAGTGACAGTGACATAGCCATACCTGTCTCAAAAAGACTGGAAATGTAGCTGTGACAAGACCTGTTGTTCAGTCCTCAATGCACGACGTGAGCAAGCAGAAAGACAGACAAAGCTTGCAGGATCTACGTTTATCTTCAAACTGAGTAACAGCAACTGAGGAATCCATATTCCACCTTATCACTCTAATGAACTTTGGAACAAGGAGAAAAAAAGAAAACAATTCTTCTCTGAACTAGGACCAAAACACAAATCTGAGTCACTGACACCTGACCTAGTGCGAGTTATTAGGCCTTATTTAACCACTCTCCATGCACAAGCTAATGAAAGCATATGCAAATGAATGTGCCTGTGTGTATAACTGAGGATTAAGTATAAAATACTTTCTAGTTATGCAAAATAAGTTTATTCCTTCTGCTTGCTTTCTGTTTCACTTACTGCTGGCTCTACTAACATTGAATCACCTGCCTACCTTCTACCATACTGATGTAATCCTTTGTTCCAGGCCTGGGTTTCACCAATCTTTTTAATAGTATAATCCCTTTAGTAACATCATACTCAAAGCTTTAACTCTGCAGTGTTTAAAGAATTAAATAGATTTCCTCTGTAAAATCCTTGATATAATTTGTAACAATATACTGCAATCACTATATATTTCTCCCTTGAGTGAATTCTTTCTAATTAATAGGACTACATTTTTAAATCCTTAAAATGTACTCTTTTCAAAAAGGGACGCTTTTTCCCCCATTCAATAGGATTTTAAGAAGCTGTTTCTCAAATGTATCAGGCTATATGAAGTAGGAAATATTAAGAGGAAAAAAGTTTCATTATATGCACCAGCTAAATGGCCTTATGTTGAATCCTTCACACAATTCCGTTTGGAAATTTATTGACATTCTCAAAGAGTTGTCACCATGCATTTTAACAAATTTACCGCAAGTCATTCTAAAACATCTCATAGCTCAGCATCGTTTTAAACTTCATTTGGGTAGAGTGCACTGTCTAATTTAGGTGATCAATTTCATACTGACTGTGGTTTTTAACCTTGAGATTAAAATAGTGTAAATTAAATGTTTCACTAGTTTACCACTGTAAGACAAAATTTATTTTTCTTAACTGATTAAGGATTTAATGGTGTGTCCTTAAATGCAGAGGCAAGGAAAGCACAAGAAAACTTCCATTCTACTTATGTAAACTTGTGTTTTAAATTTTAAGTTTTTATTATTAGCTGACATCATTATTGCAAACATTTATGGGTTACAATCTTGTTTTGTTAAACTAAATTCTTAGATGAAGTTGTTTCTCTGACATTTATCCCTTTGACCAAAATTTAATGCTAAAAGCTCTTCAGTAAAATTTTTTGCTCCACATAACATATATGCCTTCCAATAAAATGGTAACAAATATAGTATACAGTATTTCCACACCTACATGAAAGAAAAATGTGTATTCATCTTCTGCTGTTTGATTTTAATCATTATTATTTAGGTTTATTATGATGCAATAATAAAGAGATTAGTTGACCCTACTGTGTTTCTATGTTTACTAGATTCATCATTTTTTAGGTCGTTTTCGCAGAAATTTTGCACTTTGAACTTGTTGTGAAGTTGTTCTTAGAAGAATGTAACAGTAAGGCATTTAATTTGAAATATCTAAGTCTTATTCTATTACATTAAAAAAAGACATGAGCAGAAGTTTGATGATTATAAATAACTACCTGCAACACAACAGATGAGGGAAAATCCACTAGCTATAAATGTTCGATTTTTTCCCTCAATGCATAACTTCTTGGAAAGATAAATTTGGTAATGAAGAAAACAGAATGGTCTCTCTGATATAAGAAACCCAGATCACAACTCTTACGGAACTAAAAAAGAAAAACAAAGTGAACCAGGGGGGTAGGGTTGGGAGGTAGGGAGGGAGAGGTGGGTAGGGGGAGGGACAAAAGGACAGTGGGAAAGCCCTTGTCCCCTTGACAAGATACGTATGTGCACAAAATGCTCAACTTCATTGCAAACCTTAAATTTTGCGCTTATCATATCAATAAAATGAAGGGGGAAAAAGAAGAAAACAGAGCAACAACAATGAAAAAAAAACAACCCATCAGCTGAGGCAGCTCCCAGACTGCCTTTCTAAAAAGTACCCACAGCTATAACTGGAAGCAAGCACTGTCAGGCTTCAGGGTGTTTTTCTTGGTAGAGGCCTTTCTGACATTTGTGTTCTTTCTGCCTGAACTACACATTTTTTCTTCTGTTGCTGTGATCTTAGCAAACAGCTCCCAAACAATTCCTTTTGCATTAGGTCTCCAATATAAGACTTTAAAATATTTTGAGCAAAAAATAATCTTTATTTGTTGTTGTAGTCATTTATGCTAAATGTTTGCATCCAGGTTTTTATCTTCCCATATTTTCAGTTTCTCCCAATCCTTTTCAAACAATTATTCCCATAATTATGCACCTTCTGCAATAGAAAAACATCATAAGAAAAAGCAATCAAATCCTCTAAGAGTCTGCATTCTAAAAAAAATAGTGTTCTTGAGCAAATAAAAGGTGTGTGAAGTGTGTGTGTGTGTGTGTGTGTGTGTGTGTGTACAAAGGCAGCACACATCTTTAAGGCTTTAAAAATTAAATCAGTTTCTTTTTGAAATGTGTATTTTAGCAATCAAGATGTTCTTATATTATGCGAAAGCATGTCTGGAAATAAGCCTACTTTGAAAGAACATTCTACACTAGGTGAATAGAAAGACTGTGTGGCGTATTCTGAAAGCTGATTAAAGAACATAATGAGGAAAGGTTAAGACTTTAACAAGAGATGTTGAAACAATGGGCCTCCACAGGCAAAAGAGTGAAATTAGATCCTTAACGTGCATCACATCCAAAAATAAAATCAACGTAGACACCAAACTTCACATAAGCACTGAAACTGTAAAGATACTAGAAAAAAGCTCTCTGACATTAATCTAGGTAAAGATTTCTTGGATTGGTCTTTAAATGGGCGAGCAGCAGAATAAAAAATAAACCAAAGACCAAAGGAGTTGTATCAAATAAAAAAGCTTTGTGTAGCAAAAGAAGAATTCAACAGAGTCAAGAGACAACCCACGAATAGAGAGGAAATGCTTACAAAGATCCACCTGAGAAGGGGCTAATGTCCAAAATATGAGGAACTCAAAACAGTCAATAGCAAGAAAATAACTAAAATGTAAGTGAACAGACTGAACAGACATTATTCAAAAGATGACACAAAATGGCCAACAGATACATGGGAAGTGGTCTAAATATCATGAATATGCAAATTAAAATCACAATGACATATCATCTCACACCCAGAAAAATAAGCAACGCTGGTGTGACGAGGGAGAAAGGGGAACCTTGGTACAAGGTTGGTGGGAAGGTAAGGTATGAACAAGTGTGGAGAGTTCCTCAAAAAGTAAAACTGGAGTTGTGCTCTGGGACTCTCATATCAGAGAGACCATTCCATGTTTCACCTTATGCTTCTGACTCACCTCACTAAGCATGATGTTCCCAAGTATTTTCCATTTGACTGTAAAAGCCTCCACGCTGTCGGACTTTATTGATGCATAGTATTCCATCGTGTATAAATACCACAGTTTGTGTATCCACTGTTCTGTTGACCGGTATTTCGGTGACTTAAATTGAAAAACAAAGTGAAACAGGGGAGTAGGTAAGGGAGGAGGGAGAGTAGGGAGGATAGAGGGAAGGACAAAAGGAGAGTGGGAAAGCCCTTGTCACCTTGACAAGATACATATGTGCATAAAAGGCTCAACTCCGTTGTAAACCTTAAATTTTGTACGTACACGTATCAATAAAATGGGGGGGGGGCGAGTAAAACTGGAGGGATTGGAGGAACAGCAGTTAAAGCGCTTGCCATGCAAGAGCAAGGCCACCGAGCCGAGTTCCCCAGAATCACATAAAGTTGGGCATGGCGGGTGCACGCCTGTAATCCCAGCACTCCGGAAGCTGAAGCAAGAGGATTGCCGTGAGTCCAAGGCCACCCAAGGCTCCATACCGAGGTCAGGACAATTCTAGGCTACAGAGCAAAACCTTGTCTCAAGAAAATAAAATTATATTAACTTACAATCCTTACTTCTAGTAGATACCCAAAGAACTGAGATCAGTGTTGCAAAGAGCTGTTACGTTCCATGTAGCATAATTCACAACAGAGGAGAGATGAAAGCAACCTAAGTGACTGTCATGGATGCACAGGTAGGACAATGCCGTGTTCCTGCAGGGACTTACTACACAGAAATTCTGTAAGCTGTGACAACATTAACAAACCTGAGGAACCCTAAGCTAAGCTAAAGAAGACAGACACAGAAAAAAAACCACTGTACGATCTCACATGAGAACACAAGTGATCTCATTAAAACAAAGAATGTTGTTACTCAAGGCTGGGAGTTGAAGGAATCTTTTCACAGCTCTACACTAGACTCTGTGATATAGGCGTGTAATCCTATCATTCTGGGAGGCTGAGGCAGGAGTATTGCAAGTTTAAGTCCAGCCTGGACAACACAGAAACTTAGGGATACTCTGTCTTTGAAAAGAAGACTATAAAACGGCTGGGGTTGTGGGGCTTGTAGCTAGGTGTGAAGACCACGGGCTTGACCCCCAGTGAACATAAACGAAATGAAACAAAAGAGCACCAAAAAACTCTAGATACCAATTTTGCTCATTTCAAAGACATTCAGCTCCTAGGCCTACTGTATGTTTATATATTGTTTGTGCCAGAAATATGTTTCCCATGCAATTATTTTGGAAAATCACGTATTTCACTTGTTACTAAAATATGCCAAATTAATTCCCAACAGTACTTGTTTTAATTGACATTTTGCACACATTTGGGTGTTATCCTAAATCCCTTGCCAGTTGGACTACTCGTTTATTTGCATCAAATTTTTAACTACCGGTACCTGTAGTGTAGACTAAAGTTAGCTACCCACTTTTCACATTCTTACGTTAGCATTTTGAAAGATGTTACCAATGTAATATTTATGCAAAGACTAAATAGAACAAGAAAGAAAATTTGTTCAGAGGAAGGAAATGAAATAAATCTAAAGGAAGAATATTAATATCTTTAGTATCTATACTATCATATGGATTTAAGGGTAAGTTGAAACTATCAAAGAGAATGATTTGATATCAAAAGATGTTTTAGTTTAAAAACAAAGCTATGAAATTTAAGTGAGTAATGAAGAACTTGAAAAATTAATATGATATAATGGAAAATTGAACCAGTGAATTGAAAAAGCATTTAGAAGAGGATTTTCTTGAACAAAGAAAAAAAGGGAGAAGAAGCAAAAGGATAAGTGAGAGAAAAGATGAAAGAAATTCAAAGTAATGTATAACGTGAAATCCAAACCTAGAACAGTAAAATTCAAAATTACTATTTATTCATCAATTAACCATGTTTACAATTAACTTCAAGGAATTTAGTTCCAATTTGGAAAGTGAATAACAATTGTCACTTTATGTTTGTGTTGTCTAAATGACAACCGCGAGCCACAGTTCACTACTGAACAGTTGAAATGTGCCTAGTCCAAATTTAAGTGTGCTATATTAAAATTTATTCTGGATTTTGAAGACTGGAAAACAAGAATTTGAAATATCTAGCTAATAAGTTGTATCACTTATGGAATATTGAAATGATTAAGAAGTTTGATATACTGACTTAAATAAAAATATTTATTGACCTGTTATTTTAATTTTTCACATTCTTTTAGAAATATTTATATTAGACAAAGTTGTTCTAGACAATACTAATTCGCCTTGGAAATATTTTGTTACCCTTATTTATTTTCAAAGTCTTGGGGGAACGTTCCTGGAAAAGCTTGAGAAGTAAAAAGAAAATTTAAAAATGTGGACTGGATCTTGGAAATGAGTCAAAAGTTACTTTGAGCAAAATCTGTTAAGTGAAGTGGTAATAAAGTTGGCTAACACTCTTGGGTCACCATAAGGTGAGATGGCTAAATATTGAGTCTCTAATTTTGGGTGACTCATCAACTGGAACATAGCACATGTCTTTAGACCTCAATTTCCTATTCTACAAAATGAGAAGTTTGTACTAACCTAGTTTGAAAGCTACCCAGCAATCTTAATGGTTTTGCAAATCATTTCACATTATCCTTAATGGGACAAGATTGTGAAATTGGTTTTGGAATCCAGTGGAAGACTTCATGAATTATTTTTGCCATGTTTAAATCTCCTGACGGCAGGCTATTCTCCCTTGACAGTGGAGACTTTAGCTGTTGTAAGGTAAAAATAACTAGCATAGTATTTTTCTATTTTTCTTTCTTTTGTTTTTTTCCTTTGCAAATGAAATAAATGGATAAGTAAAAGAGTTTTTCATACCCAAAACTATATTTATTTTTTCTTTTAAAATTAAACAATATTTCCTTTTTTCTTTTTGAGCTATCCTAAGAAAAGCTGAAGAAATAATTTTATTATTTGACAACAAGTCAGCAACTTAAAAATATATTAAGCGTCAACAGATACATCTCATATTTACCTTTTCTTTCAATTGCTTTCTTAGGATTTCATAAACATTTCTCTAAGAAATGGAAGGAAGGAAGGAAGGCAATTTTAATCAATGTTCAGAGAAAGTCTCTCCAAGTTAGGTGAATGGGTTTAAAAAGGTAATAATCCTTTGGTCTTTTTCCACGCAGTTTTGGCAAAGTTTGCAAGACAAAAATAAATAAAATTCTTGAACTGCGAATATATCTGTTGCGTCTCTAAGCAAGAATGTGCTTTTAACGAAACATTGAATGTGTGGATGCTGTTCTAGTGAAACTGCCAAAGGGCAAAATGCATATTCTGATCAAAGCCTACAATGCCCTAAAGTTTTTGCTCTATTTTCAAAGATTTCCATTAAAATAATTTTTTAAGAACTCTAGAAAAAATATTAAGTTCTTCAGATACTATGTTGTAAGTGGTTGATGTATTTCAGGCCTAGCTAGAGAAGCTATTTCCTTGTGACCTGCAACTAATTTCATAAATCAACTCATCAAACATTAAGTGAGCACTAATCATGGTCATGCAACATGTAATGTGATCTATGACCCAGGATTCTATAATTGTGAAATCTGTGAGTTGGCGTGTGGGGCCAGGTCAGGAGTGAATAGCTGTGAAGGAGATTCTGTGGTGTTGAGTGGCACATTGATTTCATCTCTTTCACTTGGGCTGGAGTCCTGTCACATGCCCATGTCTTTTTGTGACACAGACCAGGAAATGTCTTCTAATTGTGTCCTTAGGGGGAGAAGGAAACAATCTGTCATATAACAAATCAATTCTGCCTATTTTCTACATGTGAGGCAAGGGATTATTTCCAGCAACAATTTATGAGATTTTCCATGATAAATTCTTATTCCTTAGAATTGTATCTGCCCATTATCTCTGAGAGGTCTAAGAATTGCATACACTACCTTCATATCCAACCTGCTATGGGCACTACAGAACAGTGTGTGAGCAACCATTAAACTGATGGAGTGAAGAAGACGAAAAGATTAACAAAATCCTCCATTTTTACACATTTATTCTTCATTTCAACTACCATTTTTAGTTGCCTACATGTGCCAAGAAATAAAAACAAAAATAATAAAAGGGTCAAAACTAAGGGGTTTTCATTGTCTATAGAAAGTGGATATCTTATTCCTATATCGAGATCCTGCAGGTAGCTTTAAATTTTCTTTTTGTACTTAGGAAGTTCTACTCTAGTACAATTAAATCAGAACTTCTGAAGGAGAAAGTGGGTACTGGTATTTTTTTTTAAACTTCTCAAGTAAATTTCAGGTCAGAAAACTTCTGAGAACCCCTGAACTATTAGAACTTATTTCCAATTGCCATACAGCACAGACTGCAGTGGCTGCCAAGAACCCTGACCTCACAGGAACCAATTTTACTTCGAACTCAGAACCACAGAGCCATAGGGACATCCTTTAGGTGGCCCAGCAGTCACGATCTATTTTTTAAACTATTCTGAATAACATTTCACTCTTTCCCCTCATCCTTACATTCAGCTGGTGACCTTTGCAATTTACTGAGAAAATATAAGCAATTAGCAAAGAGTTCCCACACAACTGAGCACCAAATTCAACCACTACCAGCGTCTCTACCCAACATTAAAATATAACATGTAGAATGTGGTCATGAAAACAAAATCTACCTTAAGTATTTTAAGAGCAAATGAATTCAAAGCAAGATATAATAAGACTGGCAGCATGAAGATTAGGAAACCTCTCTTAAAAATTCAAGAAATAAAGAAGCAGAAAATTTACAGAGAGGCATTTTGAAAAACCCACCTCTTCTACAATGCTAAACTGGGGAATTTCAAGAAGACACTCTAAGCTATGGCAAACCTTATATTTGAGAAGCCTATACTCCTGACCTCTGTAGCTGGAGCCTGGGTGATTCTTCTGTTTCCTCTACTTACAAATGTTATACTAATGATTCCCAGTGGTAGAATATTATTGTGGAATTTTGAGAAACATAATACTCAGGATTACATTTATGGAAGTGTAGCAGATTAGGAAGCTGAAATGTAATTAGAGTGGCAGGGCTCTCTGCACTACATCATTTTCCCACTTACTTCTTTCTAAAATGCAACTTATTAGATCAGTAATCCATCTTGCTAGCAAATTAAATCCCTCTGCTTATCCAAGTTTTTTTTTTTTTAAAGGTTATGTCTCTCGCTTCTCGCCTGCTTCATCAGGTTATTTTTCCTTCTGTGGAATTCTTCTTTGAATATAAAAATATGCTAGGTGTTTCTGCTGTTCCATTCTATACTTTTCCTAAAGTTTTTGTCTGTTCACGTATCATCTAGACATGTCATTTTGTTCATTCGCTCCTTTGTTTCTCATATTTTGAAGATCTTTTAGCAGCTAAACATAATCTGCAGTTTTGCTTTAATTAATTGATATGATTTTCCTCATGAAAATTTTTTTCTCTTTATAACTAGAATATTCATCTTATATTAGACTTAGAATTTATTATAGCTATATTGGCTTTCTCAGTTCAGTTCTTGCATGATTTACTACATTCTATCTCATGTTCAAACTATCTTTCAAGTTAACTGTTCATCTAAATTGTATATGTATGATGTTTTCCAGTCATACTATCTCTGTTTTGTAATGGGAATTAAAATACACATTAATTATGTCTAATATATTAGGATTATTATTGTCAGATCTGAGTTATTATTTGGTTTAATTTTCTTTACTATTTCTGTAAGAGGCTTTCCTTTTTATTTTGAACAAATCAACATTTTAACACGTTATTATTTGATTTATAATATCTCCTAAAAGCCCATTTTTTAAAAAGATTTGGCGTAATGAGAGGTCAGGGGAACTCTAAGAGGCAGGGTCTAGTAGGAGGGCCCTGGTTATTTTGGTCGTACCTTTGAGGATGACAGTAGCGCCCAGCCGCTCCCTCTTCCTCTCCCACATTCTAATCATGAGGTCATTTCCTTTGCTCCACTGCACTTGCCTTTGGGATATGCTGTCTACCTTCAGGCACACAAACAATGGGTGCCTGATCAGTCATAAACTAAGGTTTCCAAAACTGTGACCCAAAATGAACTTTTCCACTCTTTAATCTGACTGGTGCAGGTCTTTGCAATATAGCATAGAGCTGGCTAATACACCATGCTTCCTTTGTGTTGTCTTGTGATCTGTTAACACTTTGCGTTATTTTTAGTGATACCTTTAAAAATTCAACATGAAACCTTGAATAATCCTAGTTTAACTTCAAGCAATATTCCCTAACAACTGTGAAGACTCTGTAACAAATTCAACATGTGTCATGCTATCCTTTTAGTCTAATTTTTAGTATTTTATTTCAATAAATGCCGCAAGATCTCTGACACATCTGTCTAGTAAATATTTCGCATTATAAATTCTACAAAATATGAAAATAATGCTCAGATTACAGTCACTCAGGAAATGCCACAGGCCTTGAGAATCTGACTTTTCAAACCCCTCAGTATAGGCAGGAAAACCATCATTAGAAGGACTGAAGTTAGAACTGCTGCTGTGCTCAGTTTCCTGAAAGGAGTGAGGAAGATGGGAAGAAGTCAATGAACTGAATGCCTGACATCCTCCAAGTCTATTCTACTCAAATTTCACTGATGAATTTTGCACCAAGAGCCACCCACAACTTCATCAGATGTAGGCATATGGAGTCTAGTTGGGCAAACATGTGACTCACAACAGATAAATTACACAGGAAGAAATGAAGATGGAATTGGGTAAAGGATAATAATTTTTCTCAAAATGGTTTTAAAAAGGTGCCAAAAGATTATCCTAAGATAACCATGATTTCCATTTCAGGACTAGATGATTCAGGTTACATCACACAGCAAATTTCTTTATAAAAAATTTAATAATCTAATTTGTACTTTCAGAAATGTTGAACCAAGTATATAGTTATCAATTTATCTTTTCATCAATGCCCTTTTGCTATCATGTTAAATTGCAATCAACTGAAAAATTTAGCCAACTTTTATAAAATGTGAATTTTTAATTAATAATTAACTGTTCAAGTTAAAAAGATATTCTCTAATATAAAATATGGAAAATAAATTTATTCATAATGTGAAAGTAAAAATTGGATAAACAAGAAGAGCTAAATAAAATACCTGGTTGACAGGTTTGAAGCTTATTTTTATTGTCAGAGTTTAAATATTTGATTTCACATATAAATCTCATATGTAGATAGAACCTACTTAAAATACGAAGTTTTATTACTAGTCTCAGGAACAGAAAAATGGGGTATATATCCATCTTTACCAGCCAAGCAACTATGAATTGTCCTAAAAATAATTGTGATTCCATATATATATATATATATATATATATATATATATATATATATATATATATATATATATATATATACACACACACACACACACACACACACACACACACACTTTGACGGTGTGGAACCTGGAAAGCTGGATCTCAGGAACATGATTAGGAAGGATGCAGGCTAGCTCCACCCTTCCTTTCTCGGCTTCCTGTCCACCGTGCAGTTACCAGTTTTTCCTCAGGCTATGCCTCTGCCACGTGCTTCCACCCTCGACAGTCACTCATTAACGGATCGACAATTTCTACAACTCTGTGCTAAAAATGAGGCTTTTCTCCCTTAAATTGTGGACCTTGTGTGTTCTGTGCCAGCAATGAAAAGCTATCTAAGTTAAAGACCAAAACTTTATAGGGTCTAACACTAGCAGAGTACTTAGAATTGCTGGAAAATGATGTGTTGACCTTCCCAGAAAAATAAAACAAGTACTTTCTGGCAAGATAAAGGCAGCATTATCTTTAAAATTTGTACAATATGTGGTGCTTGATTTAGAAGAAATTTAATGATTTTAAGGTATAATGCTATTGTGGTTTAGATCTGAAATGTATCCTAAGTCTCATGTATTTGGACGTTATGGATTATCTGTGGAATCACGTGCTATTAGGAGATAGGAGCCTGGCCTAGTGGTGGGATTATGGGCTTGTGGAGAATTATAGGTGGATTGTGGAAGACAGTTGTGTGGTAGATTATAGATTACAGGTGTGGAGTGGATTACAAGCCTCTGTGTTTTACATTTGTGTGTCACACTACTCTGCATGTGACTCGAAAGGAGCTTAAACCCAGGAACACTGAGGCTGGACCTGGAATCAACTGATTACTGGGACAGGATGAGGAAGGGTACACGCAACTTCTTTCTCTCTTCTGGGACTTGGCTTCCTGCTTGTAATGCCATGAAAAAAAGCCTCCACCAGCACCTCCACCATGTGCTTCCACTACTGCCAGCCACCTATGAGTGGACTGTGACCTTCTGACACTAAAACGACCTTTTCCTCCTCTAGTTTGTGTATGTTGGGTATTCTGTATGTCACAGCAGTGAAAAAGTAACTAAGACAGAAATATAACCACTGTCCTTGACTGCAGACAAGATTATATTGGGAGAAAAATCTGGACATTGGCAACTCTGAGTCAAAAAGTGGCTAAGAAAAAAATAGAAATAATACAAAAATAGAAATACTTATAAAATTTTAATTTTCTTATATTTATTTATTTAGGCATGGTAATTATGATTATAATTAAAATACATCTGAAATAGGTCTCTCTTTCCAAACAGTAATATAAAATGCCAAAATATAAAGAATTCAGCTTGGTGATTTTAGCAAGTAATTTAATCAATTTTCTTGCCTTTATTTGTGCTACTTAAAAATCAATCATTTTTCAGTCAATAGTATCTTAGATTTAGTGAATTAAGTATTACAAAATGCTATAAATTGTATCTATAAAATGTTTAAATTGTAATATTTTATATGAACTAATATGTAATTATAAAATGCAAATTTCAGCAATTTTATAGGAAAAAATAGATACTATGTAGGAGATGATACAAGTAGCTCTCACAAAAACAAAACCATTAAGACAATTTAGAAAGACAGCTTGGGGCATCTTAGCTGCTACCATGTCAAGGTGAAAAAAGTCTAAAAAATCTTCCATTAGTTTTCAAAATATTTTTTTCTTTCTACTTGCCTGTTGGAATTTTTGCTTTTACAGTCATAGGGATTCATTTAAGTGCACAGGGATTAAGCTTAACTAATTCAAGCATAATTGCTTTCTCTTAAGAAAAGTGAACACCATGAATTGATTTGAAAATAAAAAAGTTAGTGTGTTCTGAAGACCAGGATTTAACAATAATTTACAATGTAGATAAAAACTCCAGAGAATTTAATTTCCCTTGTTTAGGCAAGGCTTTTGCATCTACATTTAGCTTGCAAATATTGAGATTAGGGGAAGGATTTATTAAAGATTTACCTACACTACACCCTTAGATATACTCACAAGATATTTAGAGATCCCTGCATTTCTCTTTTTTGTTACTAGGAACTAAACATGTACTGTATACTCCTAGCACTAGCCCTTTGCTTTTCAATATATAATTTGTAAACAAAAATATGAATTTAGTAAAATATTATGTATTTCAGCTAATGCAATCTCTACATGCAAGAAAACTAAGCCAATATTTCCCAATATTTATGTTCACAAAATCTGACACACTGACTGGTACATGGTATGAACATGACCAATCTTTTATAATGAATGGATAAGTGAATGTTTAGGCTCAACTGATTATCCAAAGGGAGCTGAAAAGTTTACAAGTTATTTGTGTCTCTGTGGTGGGATATGGCTCCTTGTACTGAATCTTTCAAGTTTGCCTGTCATTTTCCCATGAAACATTTGTGTTCTCACAAGTTTTTTGTTCTTGTGATTTGGCTCAACACATTCAGTGCGTAGCTTTTCAAAGTCACTTTGTGTAGGTTAAATATTAAGCAGTGGTGTGACCTAGGGGAAATCAGATTCTGCAATTCTCATTATTTCTACTTATTAAATAACAGATTGGAACAGTTATTGTCGTTCAAATATTTCCTTAAAGAAATGTTTTCTCAAAAGTAATGTTACAGGGAGCTGCACTACAGAAAACTAAAAATTATTATAACTGTACATAAAATGCATTTATGTGTCTATGACTAAGAGAGTAGGTACAAAAAGTGTTTCATTGACTATTGCTTGGTGTCTGTCCCCAGCCGCCTTACCTTGACTATGTTCATAAATCCATTATCTTCTGTGACAGTTCTGAATGAAACCAATCAATTACAGCACTGAGAAACTTCATCAGCAAGATCCTAAGTTCAAACACTCCCTAGGTATCATACCAACTTAGTGAGACCCTATCTAATAATAAAAGTGTAAAAATGGCCTGGGGGAGATGTATCTCAATGTGAAAGCCCTGAGCTCAATTTCTAGTACAAAAAAAAGGAAATGAATGAGTTCATCCTACTTTAATCTCAGACCACACCTGGAGAGGTTGAGGTGGGAAGATTGCAAGTTCAAGCCCAGCCTGGGCAACTAAGCAACTCAGTGAGATCTTGTCTCAAATAAACAATAAAAATAAGGGGGTAAGTATGTAGCTCCCAGCAACACACACACACACACACACACACACGTAAGAACAAATTAATATATTTGCCAGATTAGCTAGTAAAGTGTATGCTCCCTAGTACAAAAACAACAGCCTAGCATCCAGTAAAAGTACTGCCAAACTTGCAAAGAAACAAGAACATGTTACTGGCAGTCAAAAGAAAAAGCAGTGTGTAGAAACAGCCAGTGATAATTCAGGTATGAATTAACCGACAAAAAAGCCACTAACATAAATAAGTTTAAAGACATAAAGGAAAAGATGACCATTGTGAGCATTCATACAGAAATCTCAGCAAAAGCGAAAAGCATAAGCAAAGACTAAAATATGCACTAAATGAGAAACTTATTGGGCAGACGTAAGGGCAGACCAAAGATGGCCGATAAAGAAATCAATGGAGAGCTAGATTAATGGAAAGTATGCCGAGTAAAGAGCAAGGGGAGATACTGAGTAAAATAAATGAGTAGATGGCATCTCAGAGATCTGTAGGAAATTACCAAGTAATCTAACATTTACGCAATTAACGTCCTAAACGAGAGAAGAAAACAACATTCCGGAAGAAAAGACTCACACACAATTACTGAGAACATTAAAAGGATGAAAGGCAACATGCCAATGTAGGAAACAGAGCAAGCCACAAGTCACAGAAAGAGAGAGAGAGAGAGAGAACTACAGGTAGGCACATGACTGTTAAGTTCAGCAAGTCAGATATAAAGTGAAAATCCCGAAGATGGCCACCACAATAGGATCCTACATACAACGCACTGTAAAAATCATGCTAGCTTTATATACCAAGAACAAAGACCAGCAGGTTAAATACAAGAATTTAAACTTCTTCTCTAGGATTTTATTAATACATTTTCATGTGTGTAAGAACACGTACTTAGGCAAAGATGATAGAAAAAATCTAAATGGTTGTTAATCACGAACTGTGAAATAAAAATCAGCACATATTTAAAATTAAATACCATGTGGAGACAGATCATTTTATACTCATATTGCTAGATTATAACTTGGTTGGAAATTTTACCTTACTCTCCAAGATTCGAATACCTCTCATGGGGCGAAATACCTTGAAGAAATGGAAAATCAAGGCTGGCAATGTTACTCGAATGACAGAGCATGTGCCAAACATGCACCAAGTATGTATGAAGTCCTGGTTCCATGTCTGGGCCCCTCCACCCAAAGTGGAAAATAATTCACAAGAGTGTTTCGTAGGCATTTTTCTTGAAAGTACAAAGCATGCAAACATTAAATCATATACATGTTTAGAAGCCACTGTTTCTAGTGTTTAAGGGCTGCATTAACAGTTGGCAGGACACATGTTAGTGCGAAGAGCCCTAGGCTGACATGACAAAGCCCTGCATTCTGGCCTCAGTGTTTTCATAATTTTGCTTAGGCCACTGAACTTGGTCCTGCATTTTCCTCATTAACAAACTCAGGCAACAGGATTATAATCTCTAAAAACCCACTACTATGAAAAAAATTCTACAACCTGTTTTATGTCACTGTCTCCTAAATTTTTTCATGAATATCTTGGGGAGGTCGTGTCTTTAAGAAGTTGAGAAATATTTGAAAAAAAAACCTTCAAAGCTAAATAGTACATTGCAGTCTGGTTTTGCTCCAAAGTCCTGTGAGAAATGGGGAATCTTCCTGTTTATTAGGAAGATTTCAGTGGCCGATCCTAGGTATTCTTAATCACCAAACATATTTTTTTTATCCTTAAACCAGGATAGATGGAAGATGTGGGAAGAAGCAAGGATTTAGGAGAAATAGCATTAGCCTGGAAAAGACTGTAGACTGACTCAAGCTGTTTCTTTATAGTTAATTCTCTGTCCTTGTTTTGAAAATATGATTACCGAACCGAGCTTTTCGGTGACTGACAGAAATACTAGATGAATAACTGGTAAACTACTGGAGAACCGTTGTATTTTATATTAAAAACTAGATAACTGATCATATTTATTCTACAGCAAAACTCACAGGCAATATCTCACATGATTTTTAAGGCATCTGCCCTCTTGCCATCACACGGAGATAGGGTTTCTGGTAGAATAAAGTAGATTTCTAATGATTACAAGTGATTTCAGCTGTGTTGGTTAGCTCACATGACAGACATGCTGCTTATACTACCTGGAAACTTCTTTAAAAGGGAGAATTCCTAAGAGCTGGTTATATGTGCAACAAAAATTAGAAATCAGGATTAGCAGATTTTCCTGGATAATGAAACAAAGGCCCCAAATCTATCATATAGGTGTATTAAAGAAATCTGACAAGCCATGTGCAGTTAAAATAGTATCACTTCACACATAATTTCATTCTATAAACCCTGCCACATACTGCGTGAAGTTAGACTTCTTCAGACGAAATCAGGTGTGGAAGTCACATCATTTTCTATTTTTTTTTTAATTTTTGAGCACCGCATCTTTTTTCCAAGCAGCTGGCATCCATTTCATTAATTCACCTGTTAGAATCACTTGTCAAACTCAGATATATACGTAAGACCATAAATATATACTATATGAGCTAAAAGATACACAGGGGGGACTAAAGTTGTCAAATTTAGCAAAAAATTTAGGACAACCAGTTAAATTTAAATTTCACAGTAATGAGAACCAGTGTTTTACTGTAACTGCATGCCACTGTTGTACTGAAACATTATCCACTGTTTATCTAAAATTCAAATTCAACCGAGTCTCTTCTACTTCGTGTGACAACCCCAGCCCTGGCCTCTTGCGCGACACAATCGCGCACATTCGCGCACTTGAGTTCTCGTTCTCCCCTCCCTACGGGCGAGGCCTATGGCTTTCTGAAGTAAATAAGACAAAACAAACCATAGCACAAAAAATAGCAGAAACAATCCATTGTCGGTGTCCCGTTCTCGCTTTAAAGAGACAAGGCAGCTTTTTCTTCTATTATCTTTGGGTGCTATGCTGTCAAAGCCGTCATATAAAAAACTCAGGTATTCTGATGAGACCACATGGAAGCGAACTGACATTACCAACTTACAGGAAAGACTGAGGGACCAGGCATGTGTCTCTGATCACCTCGCTCCAGACAGGCCCATCTGAGGCATCCTAGAAGAGGTCCAGGCCTAAGTGTAGAGAAATCATCTCAAGTGTGTGAGCCCCAGCAGACATCACAGGGAGCAGAGATATCATACCTGTAGGGCTTTGTCTAATTCTTGACCCACAAATTGAGAAAAATATAACAAAATTCTGTTTTTAGTGCAAAGTCTTAGAATATGCACCAGGTGGCTCCAGCTCCTGGGTCCCAGCCCTGACTCTACCTTTGATGAATCTGGTTCCTCTGAGGACATGGTCTGTAGAACTTTCAAAAGTGAAGAAAAGAGACTGTACATCAGAGGTCTCTCAAGGGGATTTAAAAGTACTTTTAAAGAAAATAAGAACTTTGGCATAATTACATTCTTATTGTTGGGACAGAATACCTGATATCCACAACTTAAGGAGGAAAGATTTATTTTCGATCACAGTTTTAGAAGATCACAGTCCATTCATGTGGCAGGGCGAGGCCGCGTCTGGGGCCAGAGCCAAATCTGGAAACGGAGTTCCTCATGGAATGGCAAAAACAGAGACAAGTCTCAGAGAAATGGTAGGCCCAGTGCGCACCGTCAGGTCAGGCCCCAAGCATCCCACCCACTCAGCCAGGCCCCATCTCCCAACAGTGCACAGCGTCTGTAAGGACATGAGGCTTCTGAGGGACACTCCAGATCCAAACCACAACAAACTCGCATAAATTTTAAATAAAAATGCACAAGTGTTTTGTGACATGAAGACTGTATTCTCAAATTAAATACTTAAATAGCATATTCAACACGCAAACAGTGAGTCTGAGCATTGAAGACAAAATATTCACAAACACACATATTTCTTCTCTCAAAAAAGAAGCCTCAAAATTTTCTCCTTCTATTTATGTCTTCTTTTTAATTAGCTTCCTAAGGCTTAAATTTGAATGGGACTTCTCAGTTGAGTCTATAATTGCAACTTTGCTACAAATAACTTTTAACAGAAAATTTTTTCTTTTGCTTCAAAATACAAGGATGAAAGCTCTTAGAACAATAAATCATGCAGCCTTTTTTTTTTTTTTCTTTTTAACATTGCTTCCCAAAGAAACAACTCTGTATATGGCAACCTTTTTTTCCATGCTATTCCATGATTCCCTGACACTCCAGGGGAAATTTTTTTCAAGATATTTCATGAAGAAAATCTACCTTTTCTCCAAAATAGTGAGAAGATTGAAACTACTGTCCCAGTACCCCATGGACGCTGAGTTCAATATGGAGAAAAGTGAATGATAGTAACTGATACAGAGTATAGAAACCCGTGGCTTTGTTAGTGTTGAAACCGGAGTAAGAGACTACCCAAACTGTTAGTATAGCAAGTAGAGACTGGGGGTTAAAGTGTACGAAATCAAGGCAGGCCCAAAATATTATCAAATTCAATGGCACTTTTTGTGAGTAGCTAAATTTAATTAAAGTGAAAGTTGTTAGAGTGCAGGGGATTAAAATGTTTAGAGGCTAAAGTTTCTGATGGGCTAACTACACGGACGTTGAGGATACACACGAAAACCCACATAAGAATTAATGCTTATAAAAAAGAGTGAAAGCCCTCAGAAATCTGGGGGGCGGGGGGTTGGAAAACACAGGCGGCAGTGGGAAGAACAGCAGGAGGAGGTGTTGCAGGAGGAGGTGTTGCTATCTTTTCAGCAGAGAGAGGTTTTTGCCCAAAAACCAACACTGACATGTAAGTGGCAAGAAGGAATAGGACCTGAAGAATACTGATATAATAAGCTCTGGGTCCTGTAGGTCTAGTAGTGGGCCATGACGGGGCACCCCAATAGAGGGTGAGCCAGATGGCAAGGCAGGCAACGAGAGGGAGAAAGTCTGAGAATAAAACCATTATTATTATTATTGCTGTTGTTATTTTTGTTAGTTTTTTTTTCTTTAATGGTAAGAAGATACCTGGAGCAATAAAGAGTATTTTTTTAAATCATCACACAATGTATTGTCACTGTTTGGGGGAAAGCAGATCTTCGTCATACCTGCGACCTTCCCTCCCTTATCTTCTTGGGTGACTTTTCTCTTGCTTTCCAGAGATTGGCTTCCCAAATACAAATGCAAGCACCTGTCTTCATTGCCGGCCCCCTTTTTGACCTTGGAAAGGAATCTCCCTTCTCCTTTTACAGCCTAGATGCTGTCCCGTCGTCCCTGTCCCACCCTGCTACCTGCGCAGAGTCCTCAGCTCGGCTCTCCTTCTCTCATTTCCATAGGTGATGCTGTTTAAGATGCATCCGCCACGACTGCACGCCATTCGAGCATCTATCCTCTCCTTCCAGCCACGATTCTGGGGACAGTGTGGCTTATATTCACTGCTTCAGTTTTGCTTAATTTTTTGAAACTGAGCTTCCATGCCACCTTCCTTTACACTTCCAGTGGTGTTGGCCTTCTCTTCGAAGACAACAGTAACCGATTGGTCGCTAAAGCCAGCAGACACAGTTTAGTCTTCATCTTATCAGCGTTCTTGCACCTGTCACTCAGTTCACCATCCTGGGCCACAAGAAGCTATTTTCATGACATGGATTCTCTCCCAACTCCCCCTCAGAAAATTCTTCCGGTGGAATATTCCCCATATTTCCACTTTTTAAACCTCCTTCCTCCACTCCATAACTCACTCTTGGCGTCTTATCTGTAAGACCCATTGTCTGTTAATATCTCACAGATTCTCAATTCCTATTTCTAGGCTTGACAACAGGAGTACACATAAAGATTGTGAGTATTCTTTCTGTCCAGGCAAACTTCTAGTGTAGGAACTGCAGGCAGCACCAGAATCCACGTCTTATATTCTGATGTCAATGAGATAATGATTAAAGGTTGGAGGAAATAAAGACAATCCATACAACGAGGCAGAAATGAAAGGCCGTAGTGGATTCCAGGCCCTACTTCTGGTTGACAACAGGTGGGCTCTAGAGAACTGTTCTTACATTTTGGTCCCAAGAGTCAATGTGTTTGCATATTCCTTGGATTTCTTTCGAGTGAGCTTTCCATCATTCACAAACAGACTCCTGACTAAATGCATGTTCTGTGGTCTCAAAGTTGGACAAGCTCATTTGTTTCTATCTACATCTTATGCTTCTCACAGGGAGAAGTAGATATTCTGTTTAATTAGCTAACAGAGCAGCGAAATTGTGGCAAACAAATTGATTGTTTTTATTCTATAGCAGAGAGGAGAATTGTTCTCCAAGGAAACCATGGCATGTACTTGCTTCCTCACTGCTCCCTAATATTCAAAAATTAAGCTTTTATTTCTTCAGATCGGGTGTCTTTAATGAGAATCTAATTTAGAAATAAATAGTTGAAGATTACATTTCACTAATTGGGGTGTTTGAGCCACCAGAATTTAGATGGTATTACTAAACCAGGCACACTCGGCTGAAAAACAATACCAAAAGAGAGACAAAAACAGAGTAGAGACAATAGTACTGGAAGAATGCCGTAAGGTGAGATTTTATGAAAGCAACAAAAAATTAATTTGTGCCTTCATAACTCCCACAACAGATTAGAATCGCACAGTTTACTATATTATGAATGTACACAACAAAGTGAACATTCACAAGTTCTGTAACACAACATTTCACTCGTATCTATAGACTGTTTTACATTTTTATTCTTTTACTGGTTTGTGTTTGTGACACATAATACTATCAGCTTGAGATACTGATGCATTTCCATGTCCCAGCTTGATCAGTTTACTTCCCTGACCCATTCCCACACCAACCCCCCCAAGTTCTCTTTCCCTCTCCATAAAGTCTACCTACTTTCTTCCATCTCTCTTTTACTTTGTTTTATACATTTTTAATGTTATATTGTCAAGAGAAACCATGTAATATTTAACATTCGTTGTCTGATTCCATCCTCCAGTTCTCCACTTCCTCCTCCCTCCTGGCTGGGAACTTGTCCCTCTGCCTGAAGCCCATGCGTTCCCTAGACTACCTGCTTCTCTTATGAACATTGTGTTCTTATAAATGTCTTCTCCACCTTTCCATCCTACCTAGAGACACCCCCTCATTACTTCCTCCCTACCTAGCACTGCTTCCTTCCTGTCTTTTAACACAAGGGTGATTATACTATTGTTTACCTGTTTTTCATTCCTTTTTTTTAGTTATGAGATATCATTTCTATTTTTCTTATGACATATGTATGTCACTTAATATTACATTAATTTCACTTATTCTACTTCATAATAAATACTTTAATAGAGAAAGCTGTCCTAGCCTTCTTGGAATACTATATAACTCCTAATAAAATATCTTACTCATTTTAAGTACTTAACCAACATCTGATGAATAAATGAGTGCATGGAAACTTAAGTGTGCTAAATTTACATTGTACTTTCATATAATTTAAATGCTGACACAAAATTTTAAGGATAAAGATTACATTAGGTGTCAGTTGGCCACAATTTTTGGAAAATAACCAACAAGGTGAAGAGACAACCCACAGAATGGGAAAAGATACTCACTAGGAACACTTCAGACAGGGATTAATATCTAGACTATACAAAGAACTCAAAAGCATAATACCCCCCCCCAATAAATGATCCCATAAAGAAGTAGGTAACTGAAATGAAAAGCAGCTTCTCAGAGGAAGAATTATAAGGGCCAACAAACATATGAAAAAGTATTCTTCATCTCTGGCCACTAGAGAAATGCAAATAAAAAAACATTAAGATTTCAGCTCATCACAATGAGAATGGCCTACAGCAAGAATTCAAAAAACAACTGTTCATGCGCGTGCAGACAGAAAGGAACTGTACTCCACCATTGGCGGGACAGCAACGTGCTACAACCATTATGGAAAGCAGTCTGGAAATTCCTTAGATGAGAATAGAAATTCCATTTGATCCAGCTACTGCTCTACTAGGCATTTTCCCAAAAGAAATAAAGTCAATACACCAAAAAGACACATGCATAGCCATGTTCATATCATCACAATTCATAATAACCCAAGTCCTGGAAACAAGCTATTTGCCCATTAACGGAGAAATGGTTGAAGAAGATATGGTACCTATACGCAAAGAATACTATGCAGCCATAAAGAAAGACAGATATGAAGGTTTTGAATGAAAATGGGGCCTTGAGTCAATAATGCTCAGCGAAATGGACCATGCACAAAAGACGTACTATAGACGAATGGCTCGCTTATGAAATGCACAAAAATTATGACATAAAAGGCCCCAGCGTGAATGACAGGGTAGAAAGAGAGGCAATGGTCAACTAAGAAAGGGGTAAACCTCTGAGAAAGGGGTGGGCATAGACACTCACTGAATCCTCAAACCCCATGTCTCTAATGGGGTACAGAATTTGGAATTCATGTAATTCCAAAATAAAATAAATAAACAAATAATAAATTTTAAGAATTACATAAAGCTAAAAATGAGATTCACAGTGTCACAGTACACTATTCTGATTGAAAAGAGCATGACATTATGCTGACATATGGTTTGGTAAAATGAGAAAAACATTAAAGCCTTTAATACTACAATAAGAACTATGCCAAATTTCTTTATCACATAATAAGCACCCTAGAGAGAAACACTACTCCTTAATATATGTAGATTAAAACAGTACCTAGTAAACAATCATTACATGCTTATTAAAAACTCTTTTACCTTAAAGCTCGAGGAAGCAAAATAAACACAGTCTGACACAAAATTATAAGCATAAAGATTATTTTAGGTATGAGTTGGCCACAACTTTTGGAAAAAAAAAATCAGCAAGGTGAACAGACAACCCACAGAATGGGAAAAGGTGGTCATTACTAACAATTCAGACAATGGATTAATATCTGGAGTATATAAAGAATGTAAAAGCATACACCCCCCCAATAAATGATCCCATCAAGATGTAGGCAACTGAAAAGAAGTTTCTCAGAAAATGAGTATCTTTTATCAGAAGTTTCTATTTCTTAAGAAGAAATAGATTTATAAGATGAACGGCTTTCTTCTAAGAGTGTGGAAGCCTGCAAATGTTTCATGAAGATCTAACTTACATAAAGAAATCAAGCCGGAATGAAGGATTACTTGACATAAACTGTGTTTTTTTCTTAACTTAGCTATAAAAAAAGCTTTTCATATGTGACTGAGTAAAAAGTTTCCCTTTGCCCTCCGTTTCTGGCGTCTCTGGGTTTCTAACCGACGCCAGTCTGCAACGTGAGGTTCACATTTCTACAAGCACGCAGTGCATCCTCAGTTCCTGCCAGTCTTCCATCTTCACCGCAAATTCACAGAAGAGTGTAATGACAGCCTAGGAGGGCAGGTTACATTAATACCCTTCCTTAATTCATTGGCTGATTCTTGTCTTTCCATTCAATTCTGCATCCCTCCCAATGTTTTCAGCTGCCTTTTTTCAGCCGTATGTTCACACAGTCAGTAAAGTTTCACTGCAACTTCTAAGCACACGTACTGATCTCAGAAGGAATAACCTCTGTCCACAAGCATGCAAGTAGCTCCCATTGGACACTATTACAGGTCAAAATCTTGGACTCTTACATTTTGCCCAGTGATCCAAAAGAAGTGCAAGGAACTAGACATTTGAGAACTCTGGACTTAGAAATTCTTAAATTCGTAGAAATATAAATAAGCCATCTACTTCTTGATGTCTTGGGACATTATCATCAGGGAGAAGGAAGAGCTCTAGAAAATGACCACCAGAAACAAGAAGACAGCCAAGAGATTTCCCCTCTGGAGTGTTTCCTCCATAGCCCTCAACATACAACTAAAAAAGAAAAAAAGTCAACAAGCGTGGTGTACCATGGCCTATGTGTTTATGGGACTGATATACTTCAGCTATACTAAACCCTGGAGTTTCTGATAAATCAAGAACTATTTTCTGAGTTATTATGACCTGAAGAGAGAAAGGTGGAAACACTAATCACAGACAGTATATGAGCCTTACACGTACACTCATATACTGTCACAAATTACAGAATAGTTCTTGAGTACAGTTGTTTTTTTCAGGAACCATGGAAATCTCTTGGCTCCTTAAATTTTGGTTTTCTTAAATGACTAAATGTGTCCAAAACTGAGGAATTTTAAAATAATATATATAAATTCTGGACTCTGGCAGAATCCAGAAATCTATGTACTTTTTAGAGGTTGTATTAACACCAGTCTCTTAAGAGGTTTTTGTTGTTGTTGTTGTTGTTGTTGTTTATTTGATTTTGTAGAGTTTAGCTTCAATAACTATTTTGATTTCAAATTTTACAATGAAATTAACACCAATGAACAGAACTTGCCACTGCAGAGAATGCAGGAACTTAAGCCACAGAAGAATGGCTTATAACCGCTACTGACAGTGACTACACACGAAGTCATGTCCACATGACTTCCTAGCAATAATTTCTCTGCAGTGTTCACATTATACAAATCCCAGAAAATAAATCTCTGAGGTCCCTACACCACTTGTGGGTAATTTTATGGAATGCATACATTCAAATAAGAATACATTTAGAATTCTAGAAATGAATTTTGCTACTTTCTCCTCAAAGAACCATTTTTACTATTTAAGGATAGCGTAATTAATAGAGTATGCATGCTTGTGTCATCTTATTTTTGTTTTTACCAAGACTAAGCTGGGAATTATAAACTGTGTGCCTATCCATAATATTTGCTTTTAAAATGTGTTCCATCATTAAAGTCTGTTAGTCGATTAGGAATAGAGCTAGCATATGTGATGAAAACAATTAGAGAAAGGCTTGCCAAACCTGAGCTACATCTAATGATGAAAACTAAAATAACTTAGAATTTCATGCCAAAAGCACTGAAGAATTATCTTCAGAAGAAACCATGCTAATGTGGCTTATGTGAATTTTAATAATAAAAGTAAAAACTGTACTAGATCTATTTGCTATAATAAATATTAACACATTAATGTCTTTGAGAATATATATGGTGGTGTAAGTTTATGTGGAAAGTTTAGTCATTGTCCTAACCTTCATAGAGAGAGACCTAAAAGTCAAGCTCAAAATGAAGAGATCAGCAGTCCTTCTGCACCGACTACATAGGTCATTGTGGGATGCTGATTAGGCCGAGGGATAATGGAAGGTAGAAGCTGGCTGGAATCTCCTCTTTACTGACAGGAGTGGAGCCACTCTCTTATTTTAGGGCCAGGAAGGCCCACAGCTCAGGTTTCACTCCACTCAGATCTCCAAATTTCCCTTGCCAGAAATCACATGGTCCTGTTTCAAGAGCCCCACCACACGAATTAGGTGACTTTCAGACCCCAAGCTTCCGCCAATCAGTAAATGACCCTTGCCCTGTCACCCTGGCTGACCCTCTTCCCTTCAACTGCTTATTAAGCCCGGTCCCCGGGGACAATACATAAGCTGTTAACATTGAGTCAGGCTCCCAGATGCTGTGACATCAATCGTACTCAGCAAGGTCCCCCAAGACCCTGCTCTCCAGATTTTGCTGATTCCTGAATCGCTGGTGGTGGTCAATGGTGACCAAGGACCCCGGAGACCCCGACACATCCTCATCTTCATATTCCTTTCATCCTGTCTTCCCAGACATTACAAACATGTTTCCTACATTTGGTTAACTATTTCTTGCCCTCCCTTTCCATGTACTGTTTCTTTTTCTTGAATGAAGTTTTCATTATTCTGAAGAGGTTTTCTAATAAACTATTAAATACTGAGGTCAGACATTACCTGCTCGAAGTAGAATGCAGAATCCCTAGCAACTTTGCTACATGCGATGCACTGTGCTCAAATGAAATAATTAAACATCTGTGTTCATGCTGTGTTGTTGACATTACATTAAATGCTACAGGCAATACAAAAATATTAACAGGTGTCCTGCTTTTAAATTTTTATTATATGGTATTACATTCTCTCTTCACCTCAAAAGATTATATTACCACTTATAAGTCATTTGCATTTTTCCTGACACTGTGTTTGGCACACAGAAAGTATTAGAAAAGCATTCAGGCTGGTGTATCTCCCTTGGCAGGACCAGGATCTTGTCACAGCAATGCCCTTGTGTCCCTAGACATACGAACTGCACAGTACACTGTCCCTAAGAGATGGAGCTACACCTCCATATCTTCTGGGCCAAGCTACTCAAATACGCCCCTTCCTAGGATCCAGAGTAGCACTCTGGAATCTTGCCTGTTGAGGCAGCATACTTTCTGAGTATGTGCAATTATCTCTGTGCTGGTGGCCACCCATGCAGCCCAAACCGTAGTTATGTACTGCCATTCTTGCATCCCTGCTGCTATCGTCACCAGTTTTGCACAGTTTAGCCACTGTTGTTTCCTAAGCATTCACCATCACCAATAAACAGCACTTGTCCTGGTTTTCAAGTTGTCACTATACCTTGCTCCTTCTGGGACATGAATTGTACTTGTGCCCTGCTCCACGGAAGTCAAATTTCTGGTATACCTCCTTCCCTCTGGACCTGTATTAGTTCTATTTCCAGAAAACAGGTATCAGAACCGCAAGTACAAGCCCATCCGTACGTGTGAGATGCAGCTATAGGCCTCACAGCCAGTCTTTGACTCTGTAGGTCTGTTCTTCCACCCAAATCTCAGAAAGCAAACTTGCCTCTGTGTCGGCGTGCCATAGCAATCATTCAGTAGCACACTGATCGAGGCTCCCAGAACCACATCCTCTCTAATCATACACGTCAGTACTGTCATATTCAAGTAAGTCCCCCTACTTGGGGAAAACAGAAACAGAAGGGCAACTAAGTCCTTTGTCTTGGAGAAACATAGTGACATAAAACAAAGGGTGAGTATACCATCAGGTACCAATTCAGGGTCACAAGAACTATAACAAAACAAGGAAACATGAACAACCAAATGAATCCAATGTTTCCCCAGAAATTCACCCCCCAAAAATGGAATGTGGCTATTGCCTGAAAAAAAAAAGTTTCTTAGAGAAATTCAGTGATGCAGGGAGAGAAGTATGGATAATAATTCAGTAATGTATTCTGTCAAGAAGACAATGCTTGTTCTCAAGGAGAAATTCAGCAAAGAAATGGGTATCATAAAAATAAACCAGGTGGAAACCTGAAAGCAGATGAATACAATGAATGAACGGTAAGTGCCACAGAAAGTTCCAACCACAGACTAGATCGAGCAGAATAAAGGCTCCATGAACTTGAAGGCAGGTCTTTTGGAAGGGCCCAGACAGGGATGAGAGAGGGCAAGACTTAGAAATACTGCTAACTAAATATTCACACTATGGAAATTGCAGAGGTAAATGAGCCAGAGAAAGTCACGGAAAGCATCTTCAATGACATGATTCCTGAAAATTCCACAAGGCTTGATAGGACATGTAGACGTCCAGAGCCACGAAACACAAAAGTCACCAAACATCCTTGACCCAAAGAAGTCTTCATCAAGGCACATAGCCATCAAAATGTCAGAAATCAAGGAGAAAGAAATTTAAAAACAATAGGAAAAAGCACTCACTCAAGGAGCATACCAGGAAAACGTCGTCTGACAATTAACAGCTTCCTTAGAAGAAATCTTGCAGGTAGGGGAGAATGGAATAATATGTGCAGCGTCCTAAGAGAAAAATATGTCAGCCAAGGATGGTACATGCACAAAGTTGCCCTGCAAAAATGAAGAAAAAATGAAATCTTTGCCAGAATACCAAAAATCGAGGGAATACATTGTTTCAATATCTGCCTTTCAAGAAACCTTTAAAGTTTTTAACTCAGAAATAAATGAATGACAATCAATATAGTGAAAACATGAAAATATAGAATGCACTCAATAGATGTAAATGCAAATTTAGAGTATCCCATTATGGTAATCATAATGTATAAATCCTACAGATCGTTAGCATGATTCAATTCCGGTGCATTCTATTCACTCCTGGGAATTCTTGCCTTTGTTGGATCTTAAGGAGAAAGCTTCCGAGGATGACGACGCTGACTCTGGGCTTTTCCTACGTGACCATTATTGTTTTGAGGTAAATTTCTTTTACACCTAATTCTTTGAGAATTTTTATCACGAATGCTGAATTTGGCCAAACATTTCCTGTATCTATTGATTTTTTACTCTGCAGTCTGTTAATGTGGTGTATCACACTATTTGATGAATGATACTTGCATCCCAGAGGTACTCACAGTGTATGAAATTCTTAATTGCTGTGGGATTTGGTTTGGCAGTTTTTTGTTTTGTTTTGGAGATTCTTTTGCTTTTGTGTTAATTAGAGATCCTGGCCTATATCTCTTAGCTTTTCTTTGTGATGCCACTGTTTAGCTTTGGTATAAAGATAGCACGGGCCTCGTAGAATGAATTTGGAAGTGTTCTCTCTTATTTTGGAGGACCATAAGGATGTTTAGCATTATTTGTTAAGTGTTTGAATTTACCTCTGGTGTCATCTAGTATTGGGCATTTATTACCTTTAAATCTATCTGTTATTATTCAGGTTTTCTGCCTCTTAATTCAGTATAGTGAAATGTCTATTACTATGCATTTCTTAATTTTTATAAGTTGTCTAATTTGTTGCCATATGATTACTCATAATCATATTTACTCATAATTACTCAAAATTACTCATAATTGGTCATTATGACCTGTTTCTGTGGAATCAATTGCAGTGTCTCATTTCTCACATCTTTAATTTTCTTTATTTTCTTACTATAGCTAAGCTTTTATTAGTATTTTTGAACCCTAAACCAATTATTAGTTTTGCCAATTTTTAAAATCATTTCCCTATTGTCTCTTTTATTCATTTCTCCAACTACACATTGATGATTTCCTTCCTTCTGTTAATTTTGCATTTATTTGGTATTTTTCCTCTTCCTTTTAGATGTAAAGTTAGATTGTTCAAAATCTTTCTTCTTGTTTAACTCAGGCATTTACTGGTAACACCGGTGGATTTGGTTCCTTCTAGGCTCAGGAGGTAGAGAATGTCTCCAGGACCATAGCTAAGCGCTTTTCAACTTTGGTTGTGGGCTAATTTTTCCACACTTGAGCCTTTTGTCTCCAAGTCACCTTCCCTAGTTCTGGGCTATACTGAAGATTAATACTCTCCCATCTAGAACCTAGTGCTGTCCTCATGACCAAATTGGTGTTTCTGAGGAGGGAGATAGGTTGAGGATTGCCTACCCCAGGCCCATGCTGACATTCTTTCTGTCACATCAACCTTTCTAAAGTATCTTCAACTTTAGAATATTAGTCACCAGTCAGTTCTTCACTGAATCACATAAACCTTTTAAAGGAATTTAGACTTATTCTACTCGAGTATTTTTAAAATTCAAAAAGCTTTTAAAATTTCAGGGCTTATTGTCTGTTTTATTACAAGCATAGAATTTACACAAAGTAGAAATAAGTGATAATAAAACTCTATTTGTCTGCCTATAGCTAATGGTATATTTACAATATTTTTTGACTAGACTTGCCTGTTCCTTGAGCATTGGGAACAAAAATTACTTCAGCCATAAAGGTTATTTAAAGGTGGGAAGTCATCTGGGCCTGTAGGTACATTACCTAGACTCTCTGTGCCAAATCGCAGGTAGTTTTTCTGAACATAACCTCAGGAACATATCTTTAAAAATATATTTTAAAACATGATCACCTTCCAGTGGAGAGGCCCTCCTGCCCGCCCGCCCACCTTGGGCAGTGTCATTCACAGATGATCTGCATTCTCCACCACCCAACGAAAAACCATGAACGAGAATTTGCAAACAGGAGGAAAAAAGAATCAAAACTTACAAGGCCCTCCCTGCCTTTTTTCTTAAAAGTAGTTTTAAAAGGGAAATTTGTTCGTATTTTTCATTTACACTTTATAATTTTGCACATATTGTCAGGAGTCAGCCATTTTTAATGATCTCCCATGACCAAACCAGCCTTCAGAGCATTCTGTGTCCTACTTCTGCTTTACTTGTGGTGTGACCACGTTCATTATAATCCTTTTTTTTTTCTTGGGTGTGTATGTACTTAGTTATACTATAAGTAGTTGGTTTGCATGAGATAGTTAAAAAGGCCAAAGATAAAACATTTTTTTCTATAAAGTTGCTATTTGTTTATATTTTTTGGTCTGTATGATAAATGTGTGAAACAATGTTGTCCAACAATAAATCAACATTTTATTTTGCTGAGTTGGTCTAAATAGGCAAATGGTTAAGGTGGAAGGGAGGGAGGAAGATGGTAAGATGGAGACTAAGACGTCTTTGATGACAGCTGCCATTATCTCATCATCTGTTTAGATATTTACTATCTGCATAGGCTCTCATAAACTCGTCAACCTAGGGCTTGATACATGGCAAGGACTTTGTTTTAAAATACGTGTACACCCAAAAAGGATTAAAAGTAGTCACTCAAAAATAAATAATAAATAAAATATTTTCTTATAACTTATACAGTATTTATGGCTTCTCAGGCTTTAGGCAAGTTAAGGTAAACAAAATTCTCTGTCAAAAATTTTCCCTAAAGAAAAAAAAAAAAAAAAAAAAAAACCTTCAAAGGCTGTTTTCCTGATGCTGCCTTTAGAGGCTTCCACTAAAATAAATTTAAAATTTGATCTTATCACTACTAGGTATTGTATCTGTGATCTTTCTTCGACATTCTACTACCTGTTATCATTTTTATATCAAAGACAGCCTAAATTGTATGAAATGTCATCCAGATGAAAAGGCAGGTCTTTTTGAAAGGTTTGCGGCAGAGCATTTTCAAACCCTGAAGGGACTTCTGCCTTGAAATGGTGCTTACCACACTGGGGAGACTAAGAAATTGTCCATGGGGTAACAGAAGACACAGAACGTTGCTCACTGGCTACAAATACAGACTTTCTTTAGTGACATGAGGAAAATGGAATACCTGATTACTTTGCTTCTGATTCTCAACATTCACATTTGGTATTTATTTCAAGTTCACATGAGTTTGGTGAAACAACATAAAGTATAGAAAACAAATTATATGTTATGAAAACAAGTAGAGATCAAGTAGAAATTGTTGATGACACATTAAATGGCCTCTACTGTGTGTTGTAATTCAGGATTTTCACAGGTTACGGATACGTATCCTATAGCAAAAGACTATGACTGTGAGGGCATGATTCTTCCAAACTTCATTTTTCTGGATCGGCCACAAAAGATAATGGCTTGGTAAAAATTTGACAAGTCTCTGACTCAAAAATACTATCCTAAATAGGAAACAAACCTAGCAAATCCTTCGGTTATATTTTAAAGTAAACCACTGATTCTAGTTTAGGGATATTGTTGACCTTTTTCTCAAATCCTCTTTGCTTATAATCATCTCCTGATATTACTCCAGTAATCCTCTTTCTCTCAAGAGAATAAAAATTACAGATACCTGGCTATGTCTGTCAGAGAGACAGAAGGTAGGAAACAAAAGGAATTATTGAGTCTGAATACATCTTTGAGGGCATGCATGAACTTTAAAATTTAAGGCTACAATGTACAGTTTATATTCTCTTTCCTCATGTACTCTTTTTTGAAACAGAAGTGATTTTCTCACTAACAGAAAACTGTGCTAGGATTAGTCTGCACAGCAGTAAGGACCACAGATCCTATTCTCTCTCAAAAAAACTTTTTTTAGAAGGGGAAAGCAAAGAATAAAAATGGTTCTGAATTTTCAAATCGAATGAACACATGAGAAAAAATAAGGCAAAAAACAGCTAGGGCTTTAACACTTTACATAATGCAAGTTGCCTGAACAGTTTTGAATCAAAAGGCCTTCAAGGACATCTCAATGACAGCTTAGCCCAAATGACTTTAAATCCTGTCCTAAACAGCCATAAGCCATATGAGACTAAGACTTCCAAGGCTGTATTCTAATTCCTAAACTCACTGAAAGGATAATTTCAGACCAATGCATTTTCCAAGCAAGTTAGGAGCAACTCTTGAGCCATGGCCAAAGTCTACTCACTGATTTCTGCTCTGCTTCTTTTGCCCCTTGTGACTTCTCCAGCCCAACAATCCTGAGGAAGGAGGAGCAGACTATGTTAGTAGTCCTAAGGAGAACACGGGGGTGGATGTTCAGTTTGGCTCCCAAGAGATCTTGCTCTTGTCCTGAATTCTAGACACATGAGTGCCATGCAGTCATCACCTGAGCCACTAGTTTGCTCCCATAATTCTTTAAAACATAAATTCTATTTAGAAAAAAGTGAAAGTACAGAAGAAAACACACCCAATAGCAAATCAGGACAATTAGTAGTCCTGAATAACTTAGGGGGTAGCTGCTTCTCCAAGTCCCCATCTCCGCTCTGATCAATTTCCATACCGATCAAGATACTTCACCTTTCTTATTAGGATTGCCTCTTGGCTCTTAATTTTTCTTTGAGGAACTTCCATAAGTAAGAATCAAAACAAATGGTTGCTAACACTGGATTCTGAAAGGTCTCTTAGGTCACAGATGGGATTACTGAAACTTTCAAAGTTTGCATATGGGGTCGTCAAAATGATTACTAATTAGCTAGTAGATGAAGAAAATAGCACCAACAAAAACATTTTAATAAGATATGTCGTATATTCTGAGGAGCACATAATATTATATGAAAAGGTGAAATAATAAAAGCATACAACTCGGCACCTACAGTTGAATAAAGAGTGAAATTTCCCTATAACCAAAAAAAACCTCACTGACTTCTCTTCATTTTTCACTTCTTTTCCTCTCCCCGGTGAGCAATAATTCTTTAAAAATTATCTTTAATCATTCCTTTCGTTTTAGAGAAAATGCATAGTTTCACTCATGTATTTTTATTCAACAACCTATTCATTTGTTACGACTAATGTTCAACTTTATATACGTGGAGTCAGATTTTTAATTCCAGGAGACTTCTTCGGTTCAACATTATAAGTTCATTTCATTTTAAAGCATGAATAGAGACTTAACTCACCACTACCTAGCATTTCACTGTGTTAATATATTATCAATTATTTTTTAGAGGTGTTAATTGGGGTGGGTACATCAGTTTAACCCTCCACTAGCCAATACATGGAATTCCGATTAGTTTATTTCCTGACCAACTTGCCACATATTAAGGCTATTTATTTATTTATTTATTGAGACAGGGTCTTGGTGTGCAGCCCAGGCTGGTTCTGAACTCAACATGGAGCCCAGGCTGGCTTTGGATTCACAGGAATTTTCCTGTCTCAGCCTCCCAAGTGCTGGATTATAGGCATGTGTCACCACGCCCAGCTTATGTGGTACTGGGAAATCGAACTCGGGACTTAGCCCTTGCTAGGCAAGCGCTTTAACCATTGAGCCATTCCTCCAGCCCCAAGGCTTTTTAATTTTCATCAGTCTTGTGGATGTGAAAGAGCGTCTCATTATAGTGTAAAGATGCAATTCCCAGATGATCAGTGAGGCCAAGCACCTTTTCATATACATACTGACGATTCATTTCTATGAAAATATTGTCCCTTAATGCTTTGTAGTAACTCTGTATATATTTGTCAATTTCATTCCTACATATGTAACTAATTTGGTTCCTGTATATATATTTTTAAATTTCTCTATAATGAATATTGACAAAAGTATTCATATTGTGAAATTTATGAAAAACTTTCAATTACATTAGCTTGAATGCAAAATGATGTAACTCTTTTTTTCAGAAACATGTTTTGATTTTCATCATTGAAAACCTGTTCCAACTTGTAACTTCATGGACTTCAATGGAATACTTTGTAATTTTTGCATTTTATCTGCAGAAATACTAGTACAGCTTTAGTATTCACTCTTAGTTCTTTTAAATCATATATTATTTATGATTCATCTTATATTAATTATATTATAAATAATTCATTAAGAATAAATTATATTTCTTTACACCTGATCAGATTTATGCAAGAATTACTTATCTTTGTTGAGAAACAAGTCTGAGTCACCTCTTGTGTTTCTGTATAAGGTCTGACAACTTTTAATGACCACCATTTTTAGGGATGTAGGTATAAGTCGTGGAAGGTGAAATAGTGCCTTCTTCTTAATTTATAAACTCACATAGAATAAGGAATGATGTAAAAATTGCTGATGAGAATGGACATCTTTGTGCATTTAAGCTGTTAATACATGGACACTTTTTCTCTTCACTTATTTATACCATCTTTCATAAAATCCTCTTCTACTTGCTGGACTTGCTTAAAAATTACACTTTATATTTTTGATGATTTTTATGTGTTAAAATATTTTCTTATAATTTTACATATAGAAGAAGAAACAAATCCCATTTTGATTTTTACCTAGAGAAGTTTTCAAACTCTCTCAGAATGTCTTTAAATGTAATTATATCAATGAGCATAATTGTTTTCTGGTACTTTCCAGGACTTACAATTTTTATTTCTTTTTATTACTGTATATTGTTGGCTACAATGTCCAGGACAAAGGCTGAATAAAAGTGGTGACAAATAGCATCCTTGCTTTGTTCCTAAATTAAAAGAAAATGATGTGCAATTTTACCACTTACTGAAGATATTCCATTATATAAACTGGATAAGCTGTATAAGGTCTTGTTCTATATATTGAATTGCAGCAAATATTTTATCTGCATTATTAAGATAGTCCTGTAATTTTTCTCTTTAGTTTACCTATTCTTTATTTTAAATAAAATTATTTTTTCTCAAAATTTTTTACTAGTGTTAACTTTGAATTTCTATGATTAACCTCACTTGATTATTTTATGACATGATTGTGTCATTTAATCAGTGAATTTGATTTGTTCAATTTTAATTTACTACTTAGGCAGATATGTCCTTGAGAATGAACAGTTTCTTGTCTTTGAAAATATCTGATCCTCAAGTTAAGATTTAAACCATGGATTCAACTGATGAAAGGGTTATACATAAGTAACATTTCTCACACACTTTATTCCCTCTAAGTTTATAAATCTATTATCACCTCAACCTTGTAATAGCTCTATTTTCTAACTATGTATTATCTGTATATTACTGTTTTTATTTCTAGTACCATTTCCTTTGTCTTACTGCTACGGTTAGATCAAAATCTTCCTCCTTAGAGTGCATGTTATAGGTTGGGTCACCAGCTTGTGGCACTATTGGGAGGTGACATACGCATTAACGGTGGAGCCTAGGGGAAGAAAGTAAGATCACTGGGGGCTTTGCTCCAGTGCTCCATACCTAAATGCCCTATCTTGCCTAGGACCCAAAAGTAACAAAGCCCATCAACCACAGGCTGAAACCTCTAAAGCTTTGACTTAAACAATGTCTCCTTTTAAATTGTTTAAGTCAGATACTTTCACAGTGATAATAACCAAACAAACATCTTTTCTTTAAATCGGTTTAGTCACAGACATGAAAATGTAATCTAAACATCAATTGTTGGCTTTGAGGATCTTTATTATTTTCTATTATATTCCTTTTTATATTTATCTCTTATTTTCTCCTTTTTAGGCTAACATAATCTTCTGACTTCCTAAGGTAGAAGAAGTAACTCATTAATGATCAAATGTTTATATTAAAAACATTTACAGTATACCTTTTACTTAGTTCTTGGTAGGACAGAATGCCCTATACCCACAAATGACAAGAGGTCAAGTATATTTGGCTCACGTTTCAGAGGTCTCGGCCCAAAGTCTGATCAGCGACAAGGGTAGAGGGCCTTGCAGAAGAAAGCTGTTCGCTGCACAGCTCAGGAAGCAGAGCAGAGCCTTGGGGCCCTGGGGGCAGGAAGAAGCCCTTCCATGCCATGATGCAGTGGTCTGTACCTTCCAAACAGGTCCCACCTCTTAATAGCACGTGACATCAATAGCATTTGAACATTATGTTCATTATCGCTCAGCTTAGCATATTTTCCAACTTCCAGTGCCTTATTTTTAACTCATACATAGCCTGTAATTATGTTTGTTTACTTTGCCTTTGAGCCATCCCGGCTTAATTTCATTGAAATTAGATAAATGTTCTTAATAACATGAAATCTTTATGAAGTTTATAATTTACACTGTGTTCTGTTGCTTGAAAATGTATATTCTTTTTTGTTGTTTGCTTAGATGCTATGTAAGTAAATCATTTCAGATTTATTAATTCTATTCCAATTCTCTGTACTCTTTGAAATTTTGTTTGCCTTGTTAGTTATTAAGACAAAATACATTCGACTCAGTTACTCCAATGGCACTATATCCATTTCTTCGTGTGCTTCCTAATTTGTCCTTTACAGATGTCTAAGGAAATGTTATGAAGTGAGGACGCATTTAGAATCATTTGCTCTTTTCTTCTTCATGAAGTTATTTAACTCTAGTAAATATATTGATGAATAATTTTGTGACTAAAATTAAATATATTAGCTTAGTGTTTTTGCATCTTTTACCTTCAAATGTTCTGCAACCTAAGGTGTTGCTGTTCTTCAATTATGTTTATTTTTGAGCTTTTTGCCATCATTACTGTTTTTCTCTCCATTCCTGCCCCTTTTGATTAACTTTATGCTCATTCTTTGTTCATTCTTTTTATATGTACTAATGTGAAAGTTATATATGCTACCTATTTGAAACTATAAATTATATAATTACACTTTAATGATTGGACTATTTTAACTTTTTAAAATCTAAATTCAATAATTTATCATCTTTTCTAAAATTCCCAAACTCTTAAAACGCCTTAACTGTATCCACCAGCCTCTAACATAAATGCTATTGTTAAAATTTTTAACATTATAGCGCTCAACTCATATTGCTGGCAAGATACTTGCTTACATTTACTCCTTTTACATTCCTTTTTATCTCTGTTATTGTAGCAATGATTTACTTAAATTAATGACCCAACTACTGATCTCTTCTAATGTGTTATAACATACTTAATTTATTTGTAGAAATTTTCACTTTAATTTTCTCATTAATAAAATTTTATGAGTCACATTATTATTTCTAGTTTCTAGAACATTAGTATTTCTTCAGGCTTATCTTTTATTTCTTTAAAAGAAAATGTGTGTATGTATGTACATCTTAAATATATTGGATTTCCCATATATATATATATATATATATATATATATATATATATATATATATAAAATCAAGCTATGTGTATATACACACATATCCTTTTAAAGAAGTATGAAATGCAAATTCTGTGTCTGGTAAATCTAATCTATTTAAAATTTCTAATTTTGGAATAATCATTTTTTTAAAAAAAATCTCTTTTGCATGATAGCATTAAGCTTTAATTCACATTTGCAGCAAGTATGCTAGCAGCTGTGGTCCTGGTTCCGCGCGAGGGGAGGTTTTGCTTTTAGTCTTTTACTTTAGGTGAGTCTTGAGCTTTGCTACTTACTTTGTACTCATATTTGTGAGTAAATTTTCGAATTCAAATTTCAGTTTACTTATTTCAGAAAATATTTCAATTGGAAATCTGTCTTCGATATTGCACTTTCTAGGACTAAGTACACCAAAACTTCCTGAAAACCCACTGATGTCTACAACAAGTCTTAACTCAGAATTCCAATCATTTGTTTTTCATGTTACTCTCTAGTAATTTGCCCAGGGTACCACATTGCTAAAAGAAAAAGTCCAGTTTTTTGAAGTAAAATAAAAAACCCAAATGTAATGTTTCGTCTGCCTTCCATTTCTTGTGAGCTTTGACATTCTCAGCCAACGATTTGCTACATGCACAGTTTGAATCAGCATTTACTTTATTATTCTGAAGTTGTGCCTTTTCAATCTGAGTTTTATTAATTGGTATGGCTTATCTAGATTTGTAGGGAAGTGATAGGCTGTACGTAAGTGATAGGCTGTTTGAGAAAGGGTGGAGGTACAAATGCAGTCTGTACCGATATATTCAGAACCACGTCATTTCATGAAAAGAAAGCCACAAATAACTTAGTAGCTCAGGAGGCCTTGCAGCTAGTGACAGGAAAAATAAATTGGGACATAAGCTCAGAATAATTCTCAAGTAAAAATACAAGAAAGAGGACAATGAGCGCCACCCACCACCAAGAAGAAACCTTAAGGAAAGTTAATCATAGCACACAATGAGAATCTGTACCTTCACAAGACTTAAAGGTTCAACTGATATTCAGCATGTGACCTCAAAGAACGAGCAAATGATGTCAGCGCAGGACATAAAAATCCTCAGTCTCCAAGGATAAGTGAAAGCAGAGTGGATAGAGCAAATCACAGGAGTTACACAGAGGCCAGGCCTCACAGAGCCAAACAACGAAGAACTGGAGAGAAGCCAATGACAAGATAAAATTGCGGTTTTCCAGCAGAACGGAGGAAAACAGAGACAACATTGACATGTGTGTTCATAATAATGCCTACCAATAGTCTTACATATAACAAAGTACAAGCTGCAAAGCGAAAAATGACCCAGGCATTAGCATTCTCAAAATACTGGAGACCGTAAGATAAAGCAATAGTGCGTACAACTAGTAAGTAAAAGACGGAAAGTGACATTCCAAAGCCTGGCAACGTTATATTTTCCTTTCAAGGAGAACCATAGTTGCAAATACTTCAGAATTCAGATAATGCACTCACAGGTACACAGTTTAACAAAAATTTCTTGACATGGACAGCTGAAGAGAAGGAAACTTTGGTGTGTTGTAAATCATCCAGTAATATTTACATGTAAATTTATGATGATCATCTATCTGAAAAGATGCATACAGACATATGTAAACCAGATATTTGCACTAAGGAAAAAGTTAGAGTTAAAATTGGAACAATATTACTATCATAAGCTATACTCGCTTCTTATAGCTGTGTGCCTAAAAATATATAGAGAGGGTAGAAGAAAAGCACAGTGGTTAAAGTGCTTGCCTTGCAAGCTCAAGGCCCTGAGTTCGATTCCCAGCACCACATAAAACTGGATATGGTGGTGCACACATGTGCCTGCAATCTCAGCACTCAGAAAGCTGAAGCGGGAGGATTGTACTGAGTCCAAGGCCAGCCTGGCCTACACTAGTGAGTTCAGGACCAGCCTGGGCTACAGAGCAAGACCCTGTCTCAGAAAGAAGGAGAATAAATTATAAATATAGAATTTGAGAAGCATTAACCATGATTCCTGCTTTACTGGTGGTGCTCAATAAGAGTATGTTATTAATAAAGTCAATTAATGATCATAAATACCCAATGTGATATTTTAATTTGCTCTTATTTTTATTAAATTATCCCTATTACTATCACATTTAATATTTAAAAATCCTGGCTTCTTCTAGGAGTTAATATCCTGAAATGTCATGTTTCTTTGTGGGCCCATCTGTGGAAAAATACACAGTCAAATACAGATAAGGTTAAATGTTTTATTTAATATTGAAAAATAAAATAATTTTCTAAGACTTGTTTCTGATATATAATGTGCAGATATACATAGATTTAATTTTCCTCTGAGCTCTAAATTAAATCAGAACTTGAGTGAAAGGAGTAAAGGAACCACAGCCAAGGAACACTGATTACCCACTTTTGTTGGCCCTGTGTCCAAGACCAGATGGCCTTGTCAGCGGAAGGCATTTGCCTAGACTAGTTGCCAAGCACTGCCAACAGCCAGTCCCTTGTGAGCAGCTATAGGTACAAAAGCTCCTGTCACATAATCTTTTGCTGAGATGCCAGGAAAATTTATGGAAGGTGTTTTGGTACCACAAAATATTTTCCTATACCGTTCAGAATAAATTTCCATTTGTAAGCATTTGTATTCTACTATTTTTATACAATGATGACTTTTTATTTCCATCCACTTGGTCTGTATTTTTTGTTATGGGACCGGCTTCCCAGAATTCCTGGGACTTTTTTTTTTTTTTTACAATATTTTGTTGTTGTTAATTCCTGTGAAGATTAACTTTGCACATTTGCCATTGGAATGTCTACTTATTGATAGCAGTTTTAAAATATTATTTTAACTGTTGAATGAGATATAAACTATGTCCTCTGGCTTTGCTAGTGGGTTCTCGATTGCTGGCCCACACTGGCCTCCCTCTTCCACTTCTGCTCCATTCTTTTCTTCACATTAGCTTCATTATAAGAAATCAATTATTTCAAAAACAAGTCTAGATTGGCCAAATGACTTTACATTCTCCTTTCTACATTACTCTGACAAGGATTCAGTCAATGTTGGGAACTTTAACCCAATCTAAAAAACAGATTCTTTAAATAATGCCATGAATGCAATGCCTTTATGTTATATTAATTATTAAACAATTCTTAGGTAAGTAAGTGTGATGAGTCTTATAAAAGTATGGTAGACATGAGAAGCCTCAAGTAGACTTTGCTTTTTGGCCACGTCAATTTTGTTCAATTTTAAGACGTGATAAAATAAAAAATAAGTTTTTATTGAGTATTTGGTATATATATTGTTTGTTTTTCTAGCCCAGAAATCTCCTACCACTTAGTAACTGACTTCGTTCCTTTCAGATTCTAATTTAAACCTACACTGCCTTTAGGCATGCTGGGATCACAGCAGACAGACCACTCTGACCATGGAGCAGGGCCCTGCCCTTTCCCTTCACCCTTCATTTTCTTTTGGGGGGCTTCTCTACCACATAGGAAGCAGGGGGAGCACAAGGACTCCATTTCCTCCTTTAGTATAGCTTCCAAATTTAGAAGCAGCCCAGCAAGTATGTCTTGAATAAGCAAAAGAGGAAATGCTAATACCTTCAAACATTAAAACTCATTCAAATTTTCAAAAGCCATGCCCTGGCTAATTTAAAAAAGAAAGGAAGGACATCAGGTGATCAAGATCAGATGTAAAAACTATGATGGAGAGCATGGCTTCACACTCATAAAAAAGTAGAAATTGCCATTCATCTCTGGCCTTCAATTAATTTCTAGAGTCAGTCTTTTTTTTAACTTTGCATCATGTCTTTTTCTCACATTTTATTTATATGTATGTATGTGATGCATAATGTTTACAGTCAACTAGAGTATGTCGTACACATACATATTAAGTCAGAGTGACAAACCCTTCCTTCTAGAGTCTGTCTTGACCAGACTGGCGTGCTACGTTCTCTGCGTAGCTAGCGGCTCTGACGGGGTCTGTGGAAGAGGGTCAAATGAGTGGGCACTACTAGAAAAGACTGAAGCAGCTCTTTGAAAAGGTAGAGGGCAAAGGTGAGGCGATTTTTACTTTTATTACTTTTAAACAGCTTGATTATAGAAGCAGAGTGCCTATGAAAAGATCCAAGGTTAGGAACAAAGAAGACATTTCTGAAGATTGTAGATGAGCATGAAATACTTAATGGACTTCAGGGTGGAAACTATTTTATGGGATTTATTTTTCAACCAATCTTACAAAGTTTTCTTGTTAAGTTATAGGTCCAAGATTTTTTTTTTAATCCAAAGAAAAAATTTAGTGTTCCTGGATTTAACAAAGTTTTAAGTGTCTTTCTATTCAGTTGAATATAACGTCACCTTTGTTATGTTTTTCAATGGCAATTTTTATTCCTTTCATTCACCCAGAAGAAAGAATTGATTGGGTTAAAAGAATGGCAGTGCCCGCTACAGAATCATCTGAGGCAGTCCTCTTTCTTGCAATTCCTTGTCTTTGCAGTTAAATCACCAGTGAGCACTGAAGTGATGTTTGAAATTCCTATTTTTGTTCTGTCAGATACACTGTTTCTCAGCGATTGTTTGAATTGCTGATTATTTGTGTTTTGCTGTCATCCACTGTTAGAGACAGCAGAGAAAGGACTGTTTTCAGAAACAAGTACATTACAACTCCTTTACTTGAGTCTCAACATAATGAAAAATGATACAATTATAAGATTCAACAAAACCGAACAGAATAATTTTCACAAGTAATGACATTAATTTGGTGAAGCGACCTATCTAATAAATATTGATCTCCAAATGGATATCCATAACTGCTCATTTTAAAAAACTGATTTGGGGCTTTTTTGGCTATTTTGCTTCAGGCCTACGTAAAAATGCTCAAGAGTATAGTGCTAATTCACTTCATAATTTCTGGGATTTTTTTCCCAAGCCAACTTTGAGAGAGATGCAAAAAACAGCTGAAAATTTAAATAATAGTCCTTTAGTTCTGTTATTTCTACTAGTTTCAAAAGGTTATGAAGAACTTGGTTTAGATAAAATTTGAGATGTTGACACTTGGAAACATATCATCAGTCAATGTACTTATTTGACATCTCTTTCCCCATGGCCAGATACTTAACGAAAATAGTCATTAATTTGTTTCTCTCCTTTCGGAAAAGTATACTTCCTTCTCGGGTACAGCACCATATTCCTTCCATCCCTTCCACTTTCCCCAAATAGTTTTTATGATCAATACTAACCAAAAGCCAAAAGATAATTTCCCATTCATCAACATGCCCTTTATTCACATATTTCTGTAATATGAATGATCAACTATTGGCCAATAACTTCCAATTCTGTATCTCTAGACAAGATTTTTCTCTTGAGGTTCTGGTTCAGAGATTCAAATACTACTTAGGCACCTCCATTTGGAAGGGCTTCATAGAGTGTCAATCTCATGAAGCAAAAAACTAAATGCATTTTACAACTTTTGTTTTGATTTATACAAAGAAGAAGGCAAACATTCTTCATTCATGGAAAGTACAGCGCTAAGTAACATAACCTCGAGTGATTCCTAGCATAGCTAATCTATTTACAAATATTGTAATATAGATTGATGAATGATAGATGGATAGACTGACAGATAGACAGACAGACAGATACGTTTAGCTGCCTACTTAATTCCGCACCATTCCTCATTTCCTGAAAAGCCCTTTTCTCCAAGATAGCTCTTCATTCTCCTACTCTTAGTCCTCCAGCCCAAGCCATCTGCTTGTGAAGATTCTAAGTCATACTCTATGAGCATAATGACACAGTTAGCAAATCTTAAGACAGCATCTCTAACAAAACAGTCACTTTTGTACTGATAAGGGTTTCATGGACTATCTTGAGAGGAGTATTTTCGTAAAATTAGTTTATGACTCAAACCTCATAAAAAGATGTGGCATGTACACAATTATTGTCTTTGGATAATTTAGATACATCACATTCTATTGCAAAGTTTCTAGTACTTTAAGTCTCTGAAAACTACAATGAAATGTTCAGTATCCTTTAATGTTTTATATTTTTAATCTGTTTATATATGACTCATTTTTCTTACTATTTGGATGAAATGTTAAGTATATTGCATACTGGAATACCATATCAAGTAAGTCAAAAATTGATTTTTGTGGGGCTGAATAGCTCAGTGGTTAAACTGCTTGCCTAGCAAGCACTATACAAGTGCTAGGTATCCAAGTTCAATTCCTCATCACCCTATAAACTGGGCATGGTGGTGCATGTCTGTAATCCCAGCACTCCAGAGGCTGAGGCAGGAGGATTACCATGAGTTCAAGGCCAGCCTGGGCTATATAGTGAGTTCAGAACTGGACTATAGAGTGAATCTCTGTCTCAAAGAAAAAAAAAAAAAGATTTTTTCTATAGTTCCTGAGTCCTCTTAAAATAAAAAAAAACTATACAAAGTAGGCTTCTAATACCCAAAATAACTAATAAAAAAGTAGATATAAAAAGTCATGTATTTTCAAAAGTATTGGGGGCAAAGAATATTTGATTCTATAATATCTTGTTTGACTATGAGGAACAGAATGCTATATTTGTATACTGTCTCTGTTCTTTAAATATACAAATTCTATTCTTCATATTGTAATCACAGTATTCCTTGTTTTCAAAGGAACTAAAACTACAGATATCTTTTATCTGTATTTGGTTACCTGATTCCTAATTTTGCAATAGTTCTTTTCAGATAATCCTTAAATTTATGAATTATTTTGAATTATTGCTTTAAAAACTTTTTAGTAATCTTGCTTATGCTTAGATCATACCATCTCATTCCGTGGGAGTCACTAATACTTAAGTAACAAGTCAAGGATCTTCAGCAACCTAAGGGTACAGACACTATGAAACCTGTTTTCAAAGACAGAGTGCAATAGCTTAATCTTATCTTCAGCGAAATAGAAAGGAATTGTTCCAAGAGAGCTTAATAATTTAGAACTGACACCCTGTAGCTTTTCTAAGAACAGTCATGTCCGTTTGGAAAAATGCCCAGGATCACTCTCAAGTGCTTTTTGTAGAGCCCCCAGTCTTTTAGCTCCTAATAAGCTCTGTTTGCTGGTTATCATAGGTGTATAATTTCCCCCACACTGCTGTCTTGCTTGTAGATTACTCTAGCATACTCTGGGTTTTTTTTTTTTTTTTTTGGCTCTGTTTTAAGCAAAATGAAATCCTTCATTCCTTAAGCTCAAATACTCTAATATAAAAGTAGTCTTTAAGAACAGTATGTTCACATTATGTACTTGTCTAGTCATAAATATACAGTCTTTAGTTTCCTAAGTCATTGGCCAAATTTGTAGCTCTGTGGCCATAATAAATTGTAAAATAATGGAAGAGGAGCAGAAAAAAAATTATGGGAACATTCCTTCAAAAGAAAACCCATTAAGTGCGTTGGTTCATGTGCTCTTTTAAGTAAAGCATTAGAGCTTTCTTCTTTTTCATTTTCTTTCTCCTTTTAAATTCAGAAATGGAGATAACACTGAAATTCTCGCCAAATCAGCAGTGGCTGGAATTTATAGAACAAACGTGAAGCTATCAATTTGAACTCCATAGCTGGCTGAGGATCCAGCTGTGTCGGCTCAATGAGAGAACGTAAGGGAAGGTTAGATTCGTGGCACCGGCTCAGCCCATCCAAGAAAGGTCCAGAAGCTGGGGAGATGGGGGAGGGAGTAAGAGAATTTGAAACCGAGCAAAACAAGAGGAGAAAGCCTATCCTCAACAGAGAAGAGTTCTTATGTTGATAATAACGGTGGACGTTTTTTTGTTGTTTCTTACGCATTTTTTGTATAGAAGAGTCCTGGTTGACATAAAAGGAAGAGAATTTTTGCATTATTAGTAGAAATAACTGTCCTGTCTCCGATTGGCATGGCTTGGGGCAGCCAGCAGAGAATCATAACCCCCATACTTCAGAGCTCAGAAAATCTGTCTGGTTTGTTTTAACCAGCGAGCCAAATGGCCGATTACAGCGAATGTGCGAGGCACAGGGCCAAATACAAGCACATCTTTGGTGGCTATTTTTAGCTGTGAGTAGTATCTTTTGACCTATTTCCCCTTCTTTGCCTATCTTAAACGTTCACATCCTCAAAGATGACAGGACTGACTGTATAATATGCAGATATTTTCCTTATTTCCAAGTTGGGTAAAAGAAAGCAGGTTCTGACCTTGAAATTCAGGCAAGTCTCTTGGAAACCTCGGGTCCTGTTTGTTAAGGTCACGCATCCTTCTCATTTCTCATTTCCGACTTAAGGGGGTCTAGATTGTTGTACTTCTGTGGGAACAGAACTTGTTCTACGAATGCCTAAATTTCTGATTTCTGCAGTCTCCAGATGCCTGAAGAGAGCAGCGCACTTAGAGTACAGGGGTCTAGTAAGGAAGTAGCTACTGGCTCCAAGCAGAAATTACTGTTTCCTGCACCGCACGGGCACATGCTGACGTGCGCCCTCTAGTGTATCGATTTGGTATCCCTCACTTTTATATTTCTGCCCTGAAAACCGAATAGAAACTTCTCCATGGTTAGGGACTGACGGATTTAACAAGACACGACTGAAAGGCTTTCCGTACTTTAAAACCGAGCACATTGTGTACTTTACCAGTCTTTGGAGGAGCTACACAAACACAAAAACATGCTCTCCCCAAGGCAATGTACATGTCTCGTTCATTCGACATTGATCCTTCTGTTTTTGAATTGAATATTACCAAACCAGTTCCGTGCTGCCAAGTCACTAAAAGACATCCCAAATTTCCGTTCTACAAAATTCTAGCACATAAATCATTGTGGGAGAAAATAGCGGTCAAAGGTCGGGTTCACTTAAAACGTCTACGAACAAGAAAGGAAGTCTGCAAAGTACCAGCGTTTACTTGTACATAACTTGCTGAGGGCTTCCAAGGAATATGGAATAGTGCAAGTACTGTCATCGTTTCTATTTGTGGAAAATGTCTTTATTTATTCAAAGGAAGTTAATAATGGTCATCTGTTTTAAAATAGGCAAACACTTGAAGCAAACAGGTCAGAAAGCGGTCTCCGCTAGAAGCAAAGTGAACCGCAGTCCAGAGAGCTGATTCAGCTATGATTAGCTGACATAGGAAGAGCAAGGTAAGAGTCAAGCTGAAACAACTATCAGCACAAACTGTATCACTTCCTTGCCAGATGGTTGCATAACCTGCTTCTGAGCAGGTTTCAAGGAGATCAGTCGATGGATGTACCCTGAGAATTAATTCCGGGATGGGACCTCACAGACAAAGACCTGGAAGCACATTTGGGGAACCAAGCATGGTTGTCAAGGACTCTGTTAGTTGCGGGATGAGGATGTTGTTAAAGTCAAACACTGTGCATGGGAGCCACCCCCCATGGGAGCCACCCCGCCTCTCCCCCAATACAGAAAAGATTTATCTGACCCAAACCTTCAACAGTGCTGGAGAAACCTGGGTCTTAGAGCAATCCTATATGGCAAATGGAAGCTAGGTTTGATTTAATGGGAGAAAATACATCTGGTACGCTTTCTGTCATCACTCTGGGATGCCCTGGGATTTATTTCCTCAGTAGGTAAGTCTGGCTGAGGCAAGTTGAGTGGAGTAGAAAAGAAAGAGACTCACACACGTTTCGTTGTCTCTGCTGTGTTCATTCTATATAAAAGATCATTATACAGATAGGAGATTCTCCTGTTTTCCTATACACACTCAAAGAAATGCTATTCAAAAATATTTCTCATCAAGAAAAAAGTGGAGTTATTTGGGACACCATTATTAGCCCCCCCTTTTTTGGTAAGGTTTGCATATTTTAATTATATTGTGTCAAATTGCATAAACCATTTGCTATTTTAGAAGGCATGTTCAATAAAGATTAATTCCTCTTTGGTTGCTCAGTTACTGCATGAATATCCAGGGCTACAAATCAGAATTGCTTATAGAGAAGGGGGGCTTTATACAGTGAAGCAGAAATCCACCCAAATCATGGCTATTTCTACTGGCTCTAATGAAAATCATTTTGTCCAGCAATGTCTTCCCATACCACCACTTGCATGGTGCCTTCTGCCAGCAGCTTCCAGGGCTGGAGAACTGTTCTTGTGCTTTGTACAAATTACAAAGGAGATGCTTTGTGTCTTATCTTTTTGGGTTGCTAGGATAAAGTGAGCATATGGAGGCTCTAAAATATGGTACAATGGACCAGAAAATATAGGTTCACTTATTATGTACAAATAAAAAGAAAGAAAGAAAAAGATCTAGCTGGAACTGTGCATGGTAGGCAAGCACTTGCTTTTTCTGATCTACACTTGACCTTCTCAGTTTGGTAGAAAATGTGACTATTTAAGTTTAGGACATCCACTTTACAACTCTTATTTAAATTGGACTGGAAGTCTTACCAAGAGTAGCCTACCTAGAAAAAAGGAAGTCCAGTTATCCATGAATCCAAATGGCTTGATTTTATACAGAAATACTATTTTACTAAAAAGCTGTTAAAGTTGGTAAATTCTATAAAGCTTCAGGATAAAAAAAATCAATGTACAACAAACAGCATTATCTTTAAGCAACTATGAACCTTCTGAAAAAGAAGTCAAGAAAGCAATCTCCTCCACAATAGCTACAAGAAATTAAAATAAGTAGTAATAAATTTGACCAAGGAAGAGAAAGACCACTACACTGTAAACTTTAAAAAGAAATTATAATGGACACACTCAAAGCAACATATCTTATGTTCGTGGATTAGAATTCATATTAGTAAAACAACCATACTTCTCAAGGTTGTGAATTGATTTAATAATAATCTCCCAAGAAATCGTAAGAACATTGCCACAAAAGTAGAAAAAAAAACATTCTGAAATTCTTATGGAACTGCAAAAGATTCCAATAGGCAAAGTAATCCTAAGCAAAAAAACAAATCAAGACAAACATCAATCAAAGTAAACCTGGAGGCATTACGGAGCTGAATTCAAAACCTACTATGAAGTTACTGAAACAAAAACAGCAGGGTGCTAGAATAAAAAGAGCAACACACAGGCTGATAGAATATAGAAACCAAAAATTAATCGATGCATATAAGGGCAGACAATTTTTAACAAAAATCCCAGAAATGTATATTAGGGGAAGAATATCTTCTATAAGTGGTTTTGACAAAATTGAATATTCATATGCATAAGAATGAAAATACCTCTTCACCATACACAAAATGAGACCTGAATATAAGACCAACAACTATAAAATTACGAAAACAATAAGAGAAAAACTCCAAGGTGCTGCTATTGGCAAAACATGTTTGAGTAAGAACCTCAAAGCCCAAGCAAGAAAAAAAAAATAGACAGATCAGATTGCATCAAGGTGAACCCTTTGTTAGCTGCTATGCAGGCACTTTCAGGAGCAAGAAACAAGGCCCTAAACCTATGGGGTGTGGTAACTCCTGTCCCTTTAAGAGACTAACTGCCCTCCAAGTTTTCTTTTGCCATTTTTGAAAATTTCAGACAATGTTTACCAGAGTAACTCAAAAAGAAGCATCCAAAATTGCTGAGTTAGTCTGACTTGTTATTTATAGGTGACCTAGAATAAATTTTGTTCATTATGACACTGAATTCTACAAAAGGAGGTGTCCCCATCCTGCCAGTTTTGAACTTGGGAGGCATAACCTTAAGCCCAACAGGCTCAGAAATGTGGCCGTTTGTTTCTGCGGTGACAAATCTGTCTCGGGGCCTTCACTCTGAACTCATCCTTGCCATTTTTCATATTTTTACTGTGGAACAGGATTTCATTAAGTCACTAAGTTGCCCAGAATAGACTTGCATTAACCTCCCACCACACCTAGCTCCGAGCTTTCATCCATTTTTACTTTCTGGTTGTGAATTTTACTTTGAATTCACCAAAATATGAACACATGTATAAAGTTAAAGCTTCTGCTTAGCAAAAGAAATAATCAGTAGAGCTAAAAGAAAACATAAAAATGAAAAATTCACCCAACAGGGAATTCATTTTATAATGTATAAGGAAAAAATACTTGTCTCCAAAATATATAATTAAATAAATAACTCAATTGAAAAATAAGCTACAGATGAGGATAGACATCGTCAAAAGACATTCAAGCAGGCAACAAATATATTAAAACTGCAGAAAGTGTTCCATATCACTCGTCATCATAGAAAGGGAAATCAAAACCTCCTCTAGAAAAGCTAGTATCAAAAAGATACAAAATAACAAACACTGGTAAGAATTTGATAAAGTGGAACTCTTATGCATTGTTGGTGGAACTATAACTTAATATAGCCATTATGAAAAACAGTTTTGAGAATCCTTCAAAAACTAAAAATAGAACTAGCATATAACCCAGCAATCCCACTACTCAGTAGTTAGCCAAAGGAAACGTATGTTATGTCAAAGAGATACATACATACCTATGGTTATTACAGAGATATCCTCAATAATTAAGAAATTAACCAAAGTATCAATTGACATAGAAACAGAAAGAGAAAAATGTATATATTTACAATAGATTATCATTCAGCATTAACGAAAAATGAAATTCTAGTACTTCCAACAACATGAATGGAAATAGAGACCATTAGGTTAGAAGTAAGTCACACACTAAATGTTACATGCCACATGTTCTCATGTGTGTTTGTACAGTAAAATGCTGAGCTCATAAAAGAACAGAGTGGAATGGAGCCTGCTAGAAGCTGAGAAAGTCACAGAAAGAGCAAACAGCAAGGAGATAGACAGGGGTCACCAAAACACAGTAGGAGTTTGTTCTGGTTTTCTAGGATTCCTAAAACTCTAACTGGATAATTATTTTTTAAAAAACAACAATCTATGGTATATTTCAAAATAACTAAAAAAGGAGAGTATAAAATTCCCTACAGTTAGAACTGATTAATATTTGAAGAAATCAAGGTATTTATTAGCCTGACTTGACTATTACATATTGTATACATGTACCAAATTTAGTATTCTGTCCCATAGAAATGTACAAATTGATTTTGTCAATAAAACTAAATGTAATAATTAAAATAAATTATAAATACAAATCTTCAGTTGCATTAGCCACATTTTAAGCACTAAATTCGTATTACTGGTACAATGGGCACTGTGGATACATAATACTCTATTATCACAGAAAGTCTCATTGTACAATGCTCCTCTACCTGGATGAACTTATTAGTTGATAATAGTTTGAGGACAGCAATGAAAGTCACAAAGAACAAACATCCCAGAGCAAGACACGCACTCTGTACAGCTAGCTAAATACTCTGCCCTGTGAGCTGTAACTCTGCAGGCCTCCACGTATTTTCACTAATCCACCCATAAACTATTCATTCAATATCTGGCATATATGTGTTACACACAACAGGCATTAGAAACAGAAAGAAGCAAAACCCATGACACCTTAGTCTTCCAGATGGTTACATTTAAATATAGTTCAATAATAAATATATAAATAACAAAGTCATACGTACATACATACATACATATGTACATACAATACACAGTCAGTACATGAACACTCTTAGAAAGGTAAAGGAGTGTGATAAATCAAATGTGGTGGGTGCTTCGTCAAATAGAGTTCTCAGGATGACGTTGGGAGGAAAAAATACTCACGTGAAGCTTAAAGTGAGAGGAGGCCACTCATGCAGGGAGGTATGAATTACAGACATCGGAGAGAACAAGCAAGAGCCCTGAGACAGGAACTTGCCATTCGGGCCAAGTTCAAGGAAGTCCAGGATCAGCAAGGACAAGATGAAACAGGCAAAGAGAATGGACACAGGTAACCGCCATGTCTCGAAGGCACCACAAGCCATGGTAGGAATTTCAATTATTTCTCCTAAGAGAGGTCGGAAGCCTTTTTAAGATTGAATACTGAAATGACAAGGTCTGGTGCACATTTAGGTAGTTTCCTGTGTTGGTCTTCTGGGAAATACAGTGCAGGTTTACAAGAACAGAAGCATCATACAGGTAGGTGTAAGCTGGGTATGAAGTAACGGTGGCTTAGACTAGAGTGTTGTCACCAGAGGAGACGGCAAATAGTTCCATTAATGCAAGACGAAGGGCAGATTTACTGATTAATGAATGTAGAGTATGAATTAAAGGGACGAGGGCTCGAGAGGAGGGGATTTTACTTGAACAACGGGGTAGATGACAGGATGACACTCACTGAGATTAGAACGTCAGAGAGAATTGCTAGTTCGGGGCAAGCATGCCAATTAAGAGTTCTCAGTGGGATATATTTAATGTGACATACTCATTAAAAAACCAAACGGAAATTTCCCTTGAGTAATTGAATATATAAGCCCGGAAACCAGAAAAGACATTAGAGCTGATGATATAAATTTGAATGTTAGTAATACACATATGCTGTTCAAAGTTGTGGGTTTAGTGGAGACCCCAAAGGAAACAGCATGCTTAAGAAAAAGATACTCACGGGCCACGTCCTGGGGTGTTCTATCTTAAGACTACTGGAAGGAAAGAGAAGCAGCAGAGGGGACCAGAAAGTGACCTTTGGTGTAGGTGGAGATTAAGAACATGCAACATCAGAAATCAAGGGGAATTTTTGTATGAAAAGGGAGAATGACCAGTTATCAGTTATGTCAACTGCTTGTAACAAGCTCAGTAAGAGGACAGCTAAGATTTCCACGGGTAAAGGCAGTGTGCAGTTACTAACGAGAAGTTTCAGTGCTGCGCTGAGGATGGAAGTCGGCCTGCTTTGGGGCCTTTCAAAGTAAGCAATAAGGCTATAGGAGGAGAGAGGAAGCCGGTAGTGGTACAGATACCTCTATTGAGGAATGCTATTATAAGGAGAATACAAAATAATAATGGTGGCTAAAAATTTACGTGGATTTCCTGCTTTCCTTTAAGAACTAGTGTGTATTTGCTGGCTGGATGATGAGAAGAGGAAGAATCAGGTGCTGGAACAGGAAAAAAAAACATAATTTCAGAAAAGACAAAAAGAAGAGAAACCTAGGGGCTTTGAGGCTGTCAAAAGCCAGCAGACTCCATCTATAAGTCATTTAAAATACTAAAGTGGGCAGCTCTATTGCTATACACAAGTGGGTCATATAATAAAGACATGAGCAAACTTTCACCATCTCTATAATTGAAAGGCGATGTCATAGTTTTATATTCTTTTTCTACTTGCTTTCTTAGCACTTCCTGTCATGAGAATATCTTACTATAGAAATCCTTTCAACGCTAGGAGATTGTCAGCATTCGGGGGACTGGGAGGCGGGACTGGGAAACATCCTGCCTTGTCAGTGTCACTGTGCTTTTCATCGCCAGGACTGCAAGACACACTATGTTCCAAAGGGCTGCTAGGTTGGGCAGCGCTGACTGAGCATATCCCAAAGGCTGCCACAGCCTGAACTTTTATAACAGAAAATCCATAATAAAGATATCCCCCACAGAGTTGGAAGAATAGCAGTTAGAGTACTTGCCTAGCAAATGCAAAGGTGAGTTCGATTCACCATCACCACTTAAACTGACTGTGGTAGTACAAACCTGTAATCCCAGCCCTCAGGAGGTCAAGGCAGGATGACTGCCACGAGTTCAAGACCAGCCTGTGCTGGATAGTGAGTTCACTACCAGCCTCCACCACAAAGATAGACCTCATCTCAGACAAGACAAAACAAAACAAAATAAAAACATTACGTAGTGGGTCAGGGATGGCCAGAGATCAGAAAATATAAATTCATTAATTGACCAGTTCCAGCGGCGGGCAAAAGGGGTGGGAGGGAGGAAGCTCTTAAAAGATGCCAGTTACTACTGGAGATAATTCACACTGATATAACAGAGCATCTGCTGAGTTCAGAGATTCCACACTGATAATACCTCTCTAAGGCCAGCAAGTTACACAGCGAACTAAACACAGGAGTCAGCATTCCTTTGGAAGGATAAATCTAAGAAAAGATTAATATGTCTATTGATAGCTTGTAATTGTTTTATTGACTCATACATGTGATAATTATTCTATTATTCAAGTTGACCTTTCAAGAGAAAATCTACCCTTAATGAACTCCCTCCTTTAAAGAAGACTTTATCTTTCTAATTTTCCTTACCAGCATGAAAATTACAACCTTGCAACGCCCTTCAGTTAAAAAAAGAGATTGAGTATTACACGCTTATGGTTAATATGCAGTCGAATGTCTTGTAAATTGGCTCTCAATAAACATTCCTTAGTTTGATTAGAATATGAATAAAGCTCTAGACAAAGAAAATCCCACACAAAGATACTAACTATGGTAACTTTCATATATTATGTTGGTTGATGTTTAATTTTTATATCATTTATCTCAACTGAGTATAAATAGTACTCTATTCCATAAATGAGGAATTATTTAGAGTATGGAAAATAACCTAAGGTCACACAAATGACAACATTTTTATTTGGGTCTAAATGACTCAGTCCCATACCGTCTGTCAATATTTAGGTTAGCTCAGAGTTGAGGAAGCTTTATAGCTATAGCTACAAATATCATTTCATAGAGTCCATTGTTCTGGGTTGTTTATAGACACAAAAGAAGCAAGTGGGAACATCCTCTTGGAGGAAGGTGAGAGAAAAATCGAGAAAAAAAGCAGTTACTGTTTTCTCCTCTCAGAATGATACCCTTTGGGCCCAGCACTTGCTGAAGCCACACCACAGCCAATCCAAGAGACGTATTTCCGACCTTAATGATTTGATCATTAAGTGGCATTTGGTATGAGTGAGCATTTCTAATATACACCTCATATTAACAAATGGAGGATACAGTTCAAATAGAATTTGGATTACTCTGAAAGGCTACGGGTTTCAAAATCTGTCCCATTCTAACACTGCGTTTAAATGTAAGGTTTGGTTCCTCAATATAGAGCAATGTACCTACACCTCCAAATTTTTGTATTTCCAGGTGTAATTTTATATGTTTCTACCCCATTATGTATTGCTTCCTATAGTATTATATCTAGTAGTCATTATGGTACTGCTTTTTCCCAATATAGTACGAAATATCAGATTTTTTATAGCTTGTAAAACACAAAGCTATATTTAAAATATGAAGAACCAACGTGCTTGGAAAGTATATAGTGACTGGCAAGTTAAAATATGATTATTATGGTGCATTATGAAATATCGGACAGATTAAAATTCTTACAGGCAAATATATTATGTCTCTTTCATCAAAGAAATTATGAAAAGTATGAATAAACTGTCATAATAATAAATGAAAATGAAATTAGGACAACGAAGGGTTACCCTAGAACAGGGTAACTCACCTAGCCAGGTATTTATGGTGAATGTGCAGCGACAGGTTCTGCAAATTTCTGCTTTGCAAAAAATAGCTTTTATAAGTCCCAACAGTTTTTACAGTCATTATAGATAATAGGAAGTTAATCACTCCCCAATAAGTCTCTGAACAGAAAATGTATAAGGTATGTAATCTTTAGCCTTTCTCATTTATAATCAAAAAATCCTTACCCACCTACTTCCAGAAACTCACATTAACACCTTGAGTTTCTTGGATCATAATCTTTGTAAAATACTGACCTACATTCTTCCAGACATCTCCAAGTGCACAGGTAACTTGCTTCTGATATTATGTGTGTATGTGTGTGTGTGTGTACACACATATATGTAATTTTTCCATTTTATACATATTTATATTATATAATATTCTTCCCATTTAGTCATATGTGTGTGTGTGTGTGTGTATGTGTGTGTGAACCCACACTCCTAGCCAAAGAGATTGCCTTCATGTCCGTCTTCTCACTATGATTTTCAACTCTTCAAGTCATCCCCAAAGCTTTAGTAAAATGCCCATATTCTTCTGTTTGGCTCAGTTTCCCCTTCATACCATACTTTTCCTATTCACGCATTGCACAAAAGACTTTGCCATAAGCTCCTTGTACTTTTTTGTTAGTACCCTTTTCTTTTAGACTTCACTGCCTTTATACTTGCTGTTCCTCTTGAGAACTCTCCGTTATTCCAGTGCAGGGCTTCTGCATGTCACAAGTACTGGTGTGCGTCTCAATTTCCCTAACTGTCCTGTACAGAGATGGTTGTGGACGGTAGGTTAACAGCAGTCTTACCCACGATCACGATGCTTTCTTTACACGGAGAACCACTACACCCTTAAGAACACAAGTCAAGCATTGCCTCCTCACAATGGTTCTGAGACACCGGAGCACTCTCTCCCAGCAGACTTGATCATTTCTGTATTCTGTGCTGTCCATGAAGTCAAACTCTTTGGTAGTATCATTATGCTGCTGGACTCCACAGAACAAATCCTTGTTCAATACTAGAACTAGCTGCTAGGGATGAGTCTACCGTTCTGGTGTGTATCGCTTTCCAATAACACGTTTAATGATGTATTTTTGTTAATTTAAAATCAACCATAATGGGAGTGTTTATATTATGGAATGAGGGAAATTCTGTAAGTCAGAGTTCTCCTTTTCTCCCCAGACTTGGTTTTAAATAATTCCCACTGAAACCTACCATGTACCACACTCTTCCCTGAAGAGTGGGAATAAATGAGGCAAGAAAAGGAAAAGCATCCGACAGGTTTACCAACTACATTGTGACTTCCTCAGAAGAAAGATTACTTTCTCTTCCTCTCTTGTGTCTTGGAACTGGCATAGTGACTGATTCATAACAGGCATTTGAGGAATGCTAACAAAAATTAGTGCAAACATAAAACCTAAATCTTGAATTTTGTTTCCTCAAAGCTTCCCTAATTAATGTTTTTGTTTGAGTTTATAATTCTTTCACAACAAAAAATGTTTCATTGGCTATTTCTACATTTCTAAAATTTTGTGATTCAGCGGGGAGGTTCTCACAAGCCAAAGACAAATTTGAAGCTAGTTTAGGCTCTTAAGAGCTTAATAAAAAATGATTTTTTTTGTAATTTCTTGGGATTAATTTTAACTTTCATTCATCAGAGACATTTGTAACTTTAATCTTTCTCTTTTCTTCTCCTAACAATTACCCTTTTCTGCATGCTTTTCTTTCTCATTTATTGCTTGCTTTTCTTTTATTTTATACTTTTTGGTCATTTAGACTTTTGCATCTGGGTTATATGTTAATTTTTAAATTATTTGTATGAGAAGATAAAATTAGCATGTTTACAAAAGTTGCTATAGCTAGAAAAAAAGAGGAAGGAAAAAATTAGTTTTTGTTTTAGGCCTTAGTTATATCTGTGATTATTTAATATTTTTAATTCTAAAACAAAAATAGGAATTTCTTCACTTTTTAAAAAATTAGATGTTGACTTAAGAAGTGGATAATATTCTACTTTGTGGAATGTCTACTTTATAATTAACAATGAAATAACAAAGTATTAATTTGAAAATGAGATCATACAGGAAAACATAATAATGGAAATAACATGCTAGTGCCAGGGGATGGTATTCTAAACATGAAGAGCCAGCAAGAAATGAGCACTGACCTTGAACTTGAGTAACCGCTGGCATGAATACATTCATGTACACCAGCCGATTCCTGTTTTTCCTGCAGGTACTGAAAAACTCCACTAACATTTTGTAATATATATAAATACTTTTTACATTTGCAGATGAACACATGCACACTTAAATTTTTCCAAGAATGACAGGACACCAACTTTTAAGAAATTCTCGTTGGTGGCAGTAGGAAATCAACTCAGAGCCTGTACACTCAGCTACACCCCTAGACCATTTTTTAGCATTTTTTGTTTCTCTGTTAATTTGGAGACAGGGTCATGCCAAGTTGCTCCGTTGTCCAGGCTGGGCTCAAATTTGCAATCCTCTTGCCACAGTCACACAGAGTGTGGGGATTATAAGCCTGTGTTATCAGGCCTAGCTCCAGTATTTTATGATATACTTATGCACATGTCTTATTTTATATAAATGAATATATATACATTCATTTTTTTCCCAAAACCACAGCATACAATAGATCTTTTATTATTATTATTATAGTGTTCCTAGTTTTATCTGTTCACTTATCTGTTGTTGGTGTCTCCCACTGGACCCAAAGCTCCCAAAAGGTAGAGTTCCAACCTTTCTCATGCAGCACCACATGGTGAGGATGTCACCTCTGGCGTGGTATATCTAATTTTCCCAGTATGTATTATTAACAATTTTACTTAAGTACGAAGATAGGTACATTAGTATTTTCTAGGTTAAATAGTATTGCATTCAGTAATATATCACTGAAAATCAGCGAGTAAGCTGTTGTTGGGCATTTACATTATTTTATTTCTTTGCTACATTTCCCAGGACACTTTTCTTATACTATATTCATTGTATAGAATTTCAAGAGAGAGCACAGGACTTGAAGAGGCTACTGAGAGAAATGAAGATTGCAATCTTTGAAGGACAAAAAAAAAATAACTGATTTCCTGTGGTGGGAGACCGAGTTTGAGCAGTGAACTCTTTTAAGATATGTCAAGTCCAAGGTTCTGTGAGTAATCAACCCTCAGGACTGTGACAGGAGCATCACTACTGGGAAACCAGTCCTAGAATGAGTAATATACAGGAAAAGGGAGTGAGTCACCCAAAGTCCGTGACACTGTGAATGGAAGCATGGATGTCATGCTATTCTTCTGGACCTGTCCAGACAATAGGCAGCCAAACTAAATAGCTTATAAATAACTAAATGAATTTTATCTTCCCTGACAATTTTGTTTTTCATTGAGATGAAAGTTCAAAAGTATTAAATCTTATCTTAAAAACAACATACCAAAAACTATCTACGAAACTTACATAAAGGAGCTCAAGTATGAAAAAATTGTTACTTTTTGAGGGTATAGGAAGCTCTGCATTTATACTTTAAGTCGTTCTTCTATGTAATCTCTGATGTTGAATCTAGAAGACAGTCTTTAAGTGCACAAACTGATTAGGAAAATCCAAAGCCACAAACCATTGAACTTGATCTCAGACATGAGCAGATTCTCACTTGGGACCAATTCTTATTGTTATTTTTTGAAAAAGATCACAAATGTGACTCTGGACTGAAGTTGGGTACCCACAGTTTTGAATTCACTCAAGCACAAAAATTTCCAAATAAATCTCAAATAGATACATGGCTTTACTAGATTTTTATAAGGAGTAATCGTATACTTTTCTTCACTCACTAATAGTGACTGTAGAAGTGCTTGTGGCGTCCAGGAGTATATTTATCACAGAAATATCCACTCTCTAGTTGAGGCATACAAAAGTTGTTGTTGTCTATGGCATTGCCAGGACATGGACTAAAATATGGATCTCTTGAGTAAAAAAGACCTAAAGTACACAACTGCTATTGATGCTACACTAAACTAATTCTCAATAGAACATAAACAACAAAAAAGCCATATCTAGGAGAACCTTGGTGACTACAACCAGCTTGAAATCAGGTCACGTGACTTATAAAAGTGTCAAAAGCAAAATGGTTACAATCGCAAGAAATAGGAGTTGCGTGGCTCTCTTTTGGAGAAAATGCCCATGAAATCAACTTTTCTCGAAGCCCATTGTGACAGGCAGTCTGACTTTGACTTACATAGGGAACAGAATGGTGTGGCTTGCTTTTGAACATGGTTTATCCTAATCTCTAGAGTTGGGCATCCTTAATGTAAATAACGTGGTTCTAAACGCCTGGAGCACAGTAAGTTACAACTCCACCGGTGAACACTTCTGAGAATTTTGAGAACCCTCTCACCCAGCTGAGGTGAGAATTCGCCATCTGCCTTGAAACCAAAGAAGCTGACAAAACCAGATGTATTTGACTAAAACAATTGTTCAAGGTGGGAAGCGGCCTTGGCCCACTAAATGTCAGATCTGTTTATTTCTCAGCATAGTTGAACGCAGAACCAGCAGGGATATAAGCGAGGCTTAAAGGTGAATGACTGTACAAGTGTGAAGCAAATAATCTGGACAGCAGACAGTGAAGAAAAAACCAAATTTTATATCTATTACTTGTTAAAACCAAATTCTCAAGAAAATAAAAGTTTCTTCCTAAATTAGTTTTGCTTATACCTACTCATCAGGAACAAAATTGGTAATGGATCGATGATCCTGAGAAGTCATTTAAAGTTCTGCTTGCACAAATGGAATGATGAAAAAAGCATTAGATGACTACTTCCATCATTATTTGACAGCAGGCAAAATTAAAAAGCTCTTGGTAGTCTCCGTAGCCCTATGATTTCATATAGGCAAAAACAGTCCTTGTGACAGCTCACTGAAGAATTAAGGGGCGGCAGTGAATCTGAATTATTATAATGATGCTATGCATCAGAAGAAGGAAAGAGATGATCAAGAAAAAGTGTGGTGTTAGTCATCTTTCCAATGCCTGGGACAAAATACCTGACATATCCAATTTAAAGGAGAAGAGGTTTATTTTGACTTAAGATTTCAGAGGGTTCTGTCCATGGTAGACTAACTCTCAAACAGAAATAGTACGGGGAAGTGGTGGCACAGGAAACAGCAGAATGAGAGGAGTGATTGCGCAAGTGGTGGCAGACCACACTCAGTGGACAGAGAGAGAGCAACCACACACTCACCAGACTGAAAAAAACCTTCTGCAAAGGCAGGCCTCACGACACATGTCCTCCAACCAGGCCCCACTTTCTAAACCTCACTTACCTAGGAATTCATCAATGGCTCTATTCACTGGTGAGTGTAGAAGCCCCACGATCCAATCACCTTTTGAAAGGCCCGCTTTCATATATGTGAGAGTTTCAGGGGACATTTTATATCTATATCATAACAAAGGTCTTCCAGACTCTTCTCAAATATATAAATCTAATCTAACCTGCAGTATACAGACAGCATAACACTGATCACCCAGAGGTGGAGATTGTGTGGTATGGGTTTTGCTGAGAAGTAGCAAAGGGACCCTTTGAAAATACTATATACTTTAATCAGGCTGATAGTTATGCTGGTAGTTTGTTCTAAATCATTGAAATAGACATTTTGGGCAATTTTATTATTTATAAATTGTATTTATGAGGCCGGAGGAATGGCACAGCAGTTAAATCACTGGCCTGCAAATGTAAGGCCCTGAGTTTGGTTCCGCAGCACCATATAAATCTGGGCATGGAGGTACATGCCTGTAATCTCAGCATTCGGGAGGCTGAGGCAAGGGGATTGTCATGAGTCCAAGGCTAGCCTGGGCTACATAGGGGATCAAGACCAATCTGGGCTGCAGAGTGAAACCTTGCCTCAAAAAAAAAAAATTACAACCAGTTGATTTTTTTAAAAATCCAGACATATTTCAGCATCAGATATATTAAATTATGCTTTTTGTAAGTATTTCAATAATAATTCATTAACTGCGCTCACTACATCACTAGAGTGGCTGAAATTCACTTCTAATAAGACCATGTGAGAGAACCAGATTAAAATAAACATACATTCATACAGGTAACATGTAATGCTCAGGAAATGTTTCTAAGGTAGAAGTACAACACAATCTATATTAATTCATGAAAATATAATAAGAAGGTCAATGGCCAGTAGCACTTGAGCCAAAGGTATAGAGTATTACTGGCCCAATGAACAAATCTAAAGAAGTCATTTATTTTAGTGAAAAGAAAAAATTCAATAAAGCTAGCTCTGAAGAGACAGAGGGGCCTCTTCACTCACATTCCTCTCCCACCTAAACACAGGTGTGTTGGACTTTTCATAGCAAGAAACAACGAAGAGAGGGAACATAATAAGGTAACAGATATGTTCAGGCTTGGTTCATTCCTACCTGGACCCCAACCTCCTTCCTTTACTAGAGAAATGAAACTGGACTTGGAATTCTTGGTGCCAGCACCTACACGCCCTAGGGTTGAGGACAGGTAGGGGTGATCTTTTGTGATGTGGACTTGAAGGAGTTTACAGAAGCCATTTTTTTTTCTACAGGAAAAGTCTTACTTTCAATGTTTTGTTTTGCCATGTAAGTTACAGTCTTCACATGGATTTATACATTCGAGAACACAAGACTCCCCCTATCCTTTGCTCCAGGTTAAAGAGCTTTCGTCCCAAGAGGCTGAGGGTGCTGGCATCGCTCACTCTCCCTTTCTCAGCTCCTATGTAAGTGTGTGAAAGAAGTGGGGAGAGCTCTTTGTCTAACTTCCACAGAGTGAGAAAATGTTTTAATATGGGTGTGGAATGCTGGGCTCTTAGACACATCTCCCTTGGCCTGAAAAGCAAGGCTCAGTACACATGGATGCAAATCAAGAGAACCTTGGTATTCTTCCCTGCATGCTTCCCTCCACCAATGCTCAGCTTGGACAGCAGGGACAGCAAACAGAGAGGATTGTCATTGTTGCACTGCACATATCTAGAGCACTGCCTCAAAAATATTGCTTGAGGTAGGAAGAGTAGACAAGCAGGTTTAAAAAAAAAGAAGTAATATTATCTCATCTCATCCCAAGAGACCTGACTTCATTTGCAACATAGTTTAGAGAAGTTCGAACTTATGGATGGATACTCCTGAAAATCACAGTGAAAGCAAATGAAAGGAAATCTAAGATACAGTCTAAATTGCAGGCTGGTGAGTTGCTCAAGACCTATGAAAGGAATAATGTCACTGGAAGATGCAATTCTGGGGTTAAAAAAATCAAAACTAATATCAAAATTTTCCTTCCTAGGAGACAAAATCTGAACGCATTGTTTTGTAGAACAATTTATTTTCCAGGGCACTTTAAACAAAAGAGAAATCACCAGGCAATTAGTGAAGTGTGACAGATGAGACAAATGAATGTGAGAGGAAAGCAGAGGTCCTCCAAAGCCACTGTCATCAGCCACAGAGCATCTCAGACATGTCACCCTGAGGAGAGGGCAGACATCACTAAAATGATCGAGCCAGTCAAAAACAAAAGAAAACAACAAGTAAAAACAATAAACCCCTGGGAGAATAGAGAGGACTGTATGCAGAGATTAGACTTTCTAAAATATCCTGTTTTTAACAAAAATGTATGAAATATGAAAAGAAACAAATATCACCCATATACCAGGAAAAAGGCAATACAAGCTCCTTATGAGAATAAGGAAATACATTTGTTGGAAAAAAGACTTCAAAATTAATTATATAATGTACACTGAACTAAAGAAACTATGATTAAAGAAATAAAATCATGATGGCAAGGTTACCTCAAGTAGAGCATACTGACCAAAAATAAAGGTATAAATATACAGTCAAGTAGAGTTAAAAAATTTAATAACCAAAAGAAATAAAACAGTCACTAGAAGATTTCAGCATCAGATTAGAATGGAGAGAAGTAAGATTAGGCAAACTTGAAAGAGAGGTTAAAAGAAGTTACGAGTGCCTAAGAAAAGATTCAAAGAAAAATGAAGGGGAAGGAAAAAATTCCTCAAAGAGTACACTGGGCACCAATACTTACCAGAAAGGATTGAGGGTAATAAAGAAAAAGCAAAGCTATTCAAGAAACAATGACTGAAAATTTCCCAAATTTATTGAAAACTAAAAACGTATTCATGAAAGAAATTCAACAACTACAAGCAGCACAGACACAATCATATTCACCACACATCCTAGGGAAGATCCTGAAAGCTAAAGGTGAGAAGATCTTGAAAGCTGTCAGGTTTTTAGCTGATTTCTCATCAGAAACATTTCAGGCCAAAAGACAGTGAGAGAACTTAGCAAAGAGCATAAACCAGCCACCAAGGCTCAAACACCCATCAAAGTTATATTGAAGACAATCAGCGTCAAAGAGGGATTCTCATGCAAACAGAAAGTAAAATCACTCCTGGCTAGCAGAGCCGGTGTCCTAGTCAGTTTTAGGTCACTGAAACCCATACTCCATGACCACGACGTAGGGAAGAGACACGGGAAGCAGACACAGGAGGACGATCTAGGGATGAATACGCACTCTTCTAGGGAACTTCCCCAGGGGCCACCCTCTGCCAGGGCCCACTTCCTAATAGCACTTTCAGCTACACAACTCTCAAGCCCCAAATACCATCTGCCATGCCCCAAATACCATCCAAGCATATGAGAATCTCATGGAATGTTGTAGATTTAAATCATAACATCTGGATTTCAAGAAATGCTAATGTAAGTATAAGGCTAATAGCAAGTGATTCTACACAATAATTCTAATACACAAAAAAATGCCATTGGCAGAGGTGGGTATGCAATTATATAAGACACTCTGAAGTACAAATGCAATTTTCCTTTATTCTGATCAATTTAAAAAATAATCTAGAACTACATAAAATGATTTTGATTGTTATTTAGAAATGAAATAGTCATGTATTTACTAGTAAAAGTGCAATAACATGAGTTGGGGCAAATTGTATAGAGCTAAGGAAATCATTCTGGGTAATAAAGTAATTACTATAAAATGTATTTTTGAGCTTGCAATATTTGTATATCTAACAATAAGATCACAAAAGAAACAAAAAGAACTAGAGGCGTGTAGAAGGAACATTTCTAAGTACTATTGGCAATAAAGAAACGCAGATCTAAAGCTATTTGTAATAAGTTCATATATATACATATATATAAACCTTTCAGTAGCTACTAAAAATGATTCCAAAGCTACCATAAAAACTAACAACGGTATTAAATGCTGTAGTAAATAATATTCACTTAATGAAAAAAGCAACAAAAGAAGAATAAGGAAACAAAAATTGCATGATGCACCCAGGAAACAAAAAGGAAAATGAAGACATAAATCCAAACTACATCATGCATAACATTAAATATAAAAGGACTAAGTAATCTGTTGGAAAGACAGAATTTGAGTTTGGATTTTAAAAAATAATTTAATTGGAAGGCAAAATTTTCATCCTGAATTTTTAAAAATGCAAGACATAAATCAAGTGTATTTCATTTAGAGGAGACTCATATTTGATTCAAAGATACATATTGACTCAAAGTTTAAAAAAAAAAACAATAACTCCAAGAAATGTAGAGGGACTATCATGGTATCACATAAAATAGACTGCAACATCAAAATTTAATAGCAAGAGAGGAACACCTCGTTAATATTAAAAAGTCAATCCATCAGAAATGTATAGCAATTAATAGCTTATGTATGCCTAATAACAGCAACCAAAAATCCATGGAGGAAAAGCTGAGGTTTTGTAAAAATAAATTCATCTGATTTCAGGAAATCCTCTCGGTATCTATATGCCTCATTTTCCTAGAATATAAAAAAATAACACTGGAATTCCCTTACTTATATCACAGGCTGAATGGGAAAATAACAAAGTATTATGAAAAGTTGGAACACAAGAACAGTGAAGGAAAAGATCTTTGGTGTCCTTGATACATTGCCCACGTTACCTGACAACGAGGCATCTCCTCAGTGCACGATGACTGAACGCTCCCACCACTTACCTTCGGGTCCATTTGCTCCCACTTGTTGCTTCACAAAACCCAGCCTGTTTTCTATCATACCTACAGTAAGGAAGCTCTTTCATTGTGGACTGAGAAGCAGGGCTCTCAGCCATCAGTTACCTAAGAAAGTTCCACACAAGGGGGCTCTTTCTCACTCTCTCCAGCCAGAGCCAGACATTTTCAAGCAGCCTAGCTACTCTCGGTATTTGGGCAGTTGGCCTTTCAGAGTAACCTCCTAAACAGATGCTAGATTTGCAATCGAGACAGCTGACTGACGGGGTCACCTGTAAGGCCACTGTCAAGCTAAGAATGTCCATAAACAGAGCTACGTGACCAAGGAAGGGGCCTTTCTCAGTCATGGTGGCCTGCAGGCCGTGGGCCACATCCATTTCTCTGCAGGATCCATGGCCCCTGCTTCCTCATAGCCCCTCACTTAGCTTGTAAGGCTTCCAAAATCCTTTATTTCCACACTAGGAATTTGTTTGCTGGCTTTCCTATCTATCGCCCAACGTGCCATACAATAAGAAAAGAAACTGTCTTTTCCACCTTTTTACCCAGCGTTTAACATGGCATCTGGAATATGGTAAATACTTTAATAAGAAGAATATGTAAAAAATTGTATTGTTACCAAGGAAGGACTAGAAGAAGGCTGGAGAATCTGGCTCCCATTGGGTTTTTAGGTGTACACTTATTTATAAAAGAAAAACTGTTCTTTGAGCAAGTGTTGTATAGAATAGGGAAACAGTAGATGACAAAAAAGTAGGAATCAGAAAAATATAAGGGTGATTTCATTTAGCCTTTAGGGCCACATAATCGGCCAGAGAGCAACGTGATGGCAAAGTCAAGTCTAGGGCCGCCTTGGTGCCAGCACGCACCCTGCTTATCTTCCGAGTCAGGTTTCTGGGGCTTCTCCTGCAGAAAACTGTTGGGCAGCACCTCTTAAGCGGCATGTCTTGTGATGTAAGCAGGTCAGACTTTCAGCTCACTTTTCTTTGTTAAAGAATCAGCAAGAATGAAATCTCCCAGCTGGTGCCTGGGTACGCTTTTTGCTAAGATGAAGCTTAAGATTTATTGGCTACATTCCAACAACAAACTCTCTCACTTGCTTGCCTTCCTTGATGGGATATACAAGGAGATATGCAGCCCAATTAAAAAAATTAACAACGATATCACTTTTAGTGCATGTAGGTAATCAAGGTTTCAGGCAACCTATTTCAGAATACCCCAATAAGTACTAATCTGTGTTTGCCAATGTTGGATGTAATAAACATTGCTTACATCACTGTTCAGTATGTTTAAGTTGCAAAAATGATGCATATCAATAAATAATTACTGATATGACTCAAATATAAAATGAATGATATGCTACATATTCTGAGATTGGTGGGTAGCTTGACTAACAGAAGAATCACTGATATTGTATGACACCAGAGACAGGGTTGCCTTTTTGACTAGACATGTCACCAGCCCTCTTAGACAGACCAACCTCCTGCGCAAAAGTATCAACCTAAGTATTTTCTACCCTTGTAATGTGTCACCCCTTGAAGTGGCTAGAATAATTTTATTATTTATATCACCCGAAATACTAATGCCCTGGGAAGTGTGAGAAATTGCTAAGAAAATTGATTTTAAAATGGACATAAAATATAAATTGAAGCACCAAAATACGTGAGAGGTAAGCATTCCTAACAGTAAGCTTTCTCTCCCAGTGACTCTATCAAGTAAGAGCTTCTGCAAACTTTGGCCACTGTAGATCCAAGGAAGGAAGCTGCAGCTTCAATTAGAAAAGACAAAATCACTCTATAAAAAAAGAACATTTTTGAGGCTTGTTAATGATTCTCACGTTAAGTAAGCTAATTTCAATGCTAAAAATGTGTTTAAAATTAGACAATCAAATTATTCTAGTGCTCTAAAGATTATATATGTGTTTCCCCACAATGTATGTATGTGTGTGTAAATATGCACACCTACATGAAGGAAAAACACACACATAAAAGGAGACGGAGGGAGGGAGAGAGCACATGTACTCAAAAAAGAACATAAGAGTGTAAGAAAACAGTTTTCTATTAAACTACCTGTTAGAACACTTTCTTTAAAAAATTTAGTACTGAAACACTTCTAGAAATTCTTAAGTTACTTTTATAAATAGGAGTTTATACATTAGCCCCTTTTATTTTTTCCACCTACCCACTCACCTTGATGTTCTCTCCTGCTTTCAGGAGGCAGTTCCCAAGACCTAGAGCAAAGTTCCTCAAATTGGGATACTTGAAGAAGGCCTAGGAGCCCTAGTAGCACTAGCATTCTGCACAAATTTGTATTTTGTTTAGTTGCTTTTCTGCAGTTTGTTTGAGCAGATTACCATTCACCATGTGCAATGTTAGCTTTGAAGTGAGACAACGCAAATGAGGGCACTGGCGTGTCAATACAGAACTCTCTAGATCCATACACGAGGTGCTGTTGCTTGGGAATTCCTAATGTTTCCACATCTAACTACAGGATAGAGATCTGGGCTTGCTTATTGAAGAAACCACTAGATTACATGACAAGAAGTTTTCAGGCTATTTTTTCCTTAAGAATTTTATTTTCCTATAGGCTTCATATTGACAAAAGTGGATTGTTTATTCTCTTTTTACCAGGTATCAATGGGTTTTTCAGATTGAGATTGTAAGAAATTATTAAAGGGGTGTGCGTGTATACACGCACATGTGTACACAGGCAAAAAAGAATCCCCTCTTTCTCTAGGGTTAACTTGGACTCCCTAAGGATCCTCTCTCTACCTCTTTGCCATATAGCTCCCGAGAATTTTACTTATTACTATTGGATCTGGAGAATCACCAACAATTTGGTTCACATAAAATCATCACAGTGTTTAATGAGTGTGAAAAAAAGCAGAATGGCACATATAAACCCAGAGTTGGCTCCAGAATTGGTCTTAAGATTTCCTGAGTAAGGCTAATGATATTCCTTGTCTTGATTTTTTTGGTAGTCATTCCACAACTTATCACGACTGCACTTCCCTCCCACCATGGAATCCCAAAGGCCTGCAACACAGGAAGTGCTCAGCATACATCTGTGTCGTGATATTGGTGTTTTTGTAGTCACTTTCAGGAACCTTCTTATCCACCTGACCCATCACCAAGAAGATTACTGTTGGCTGCCTCCATGACATAAGCAGCTGTTTCTCCCACATGATTTACTCCACATTGACATAGAACCAGTGAGGAAAGAAAAGTGAGATGCTTCATTAAGTCATGGCAGCCTGCCCTCTGTATTTGCCAATTAATATTTTTCAAAATTATCTCTTGGCAAACGGGTAGGCATGGTCATTTGAAATGCTAAAAGCTTCTAACAGTTTATCTTTCCCATCACAGTCGTCCCTTTGCTCTCATTCCAATTCCATCCAATTTCAAAGTCGCACAGATGTAGACTTCAATGAGAGGAGACAGGCTGGAGATTTATAGTCAATATATCTCCCACCAATTAGGAGCAATTATGCAAACAACTCTCATCTACGCTGATTGAAATCTAGGCCAGTTTAGTCTGAAAGCACATAGATGTAATAATAAAAAGTGATGCTTTTCTTTAAGATCAATCTAGTCACTATCTTGCATTTTTATTCAGAAAGTGGTGCTGGGGAAAAATTGCTTTGCTTCTTGCCACTGACCAATGGTGCCCCAGGATTCAAACATGTCTCTCTCAATTTGACTGAAGAAATCTGAAAAATCTTATAAGGAAAAAAAAGATTTGTTTCTCAAGGGCTGGAAGAGTACAACTTTAATGCTGAACATTTGTTTATAAATACTTTGTGGTAATGAAAGTAAGAGCCTTATGAAATAATTTAAAAGATGTTTTGAATGTTCAGGGCAAAAATATATTATTAAGTTTTTTAACAAGCTGAGAAAATAGATGTGCTCATCAGTAGGTACATGCTACCATTGTTAAGGTGTCAGCACTGTGGGCCTCTGAACACCACACCTTCATCTCTGCTCATTCTTGTGGTGGTAGTGGAACTGCTTTTTCTCATAA